>CAUYSK010114744.1:0-51480 GCA_963575035.1 Avahi laniger
GGCGCCCGTAGTTCCAGCTACTCGGGAGGCTGAGGCAGGAGGATCGCTTGAGCCCAGGAGTTTGAGGTTGCTGTGAGCTAGGCTGACGCCACGGCACTCACTCTAGCCAGGGCAATAGAGCGAGACTCTGTCTCCAAAATAATAATAATAATAACAACAACAACAACAGTAATAATAACAATAATAATGAAAAAGAGATCTGGCTTTGTAATGGCAGAGTTTCCCCTCCATCCAATAACAATTATAAACCATGGACAAACATAAAATCAACTTTTTGAAGGTACTAGAGAACAACCGAAAGCAGGCAGAAAATGGATAGTCTGTAGTCCTTCAAAGAAACGAACCACACCGGATGATAATTTACATTTATACAGTTTATCCGGTGAGGGCACAACCAAGTCTGTGCCACAGCAGATGGAATTCAAGCAACAAACCACAGTCTTTTTAGTCTGAGGAGTCAGAATAAGGGCCTGCCAAGGGATCTAAAAATTGAGGAAGAAAATTCCCAAAAGGAGGAAGTTATAGAGGGTGAAACCCCAAATTTGCAAATAAACTCACTATATGCCTTGACTAACCCTATAACTACACATATGCTGGGCAACACTCCAAGGATCCCAGGGGGAAAAAAAATAGTTGAAAAGTCACGCCTGTAATCCTAGCACTCTGGGAGGCTGAGGGGGTGGATTGTTTGAGCTCAGGAGTTCAAAACCAGCCTGAGCAAGAGCGAGACCCCATCTCTACTAAAAATAGAAAGAAATTAATTGGACAACTAAAAATATATAGAAAAAATTAGCCGGGCATGGCGGCGCATGCCTGTAGTCCCAGCTACTCGGGAGGCTGAGGCAGGAGGATCGCTTGAGCCCAGGAGTTTGAGGTTGCTGTGAGCTAGGCTGACGCCACGGCACTCACTCTACCCAGGGCAACAGAGTGAGAGTCTGTCTCAAAAAAAAAAAAAAAAAAAAAGCTGACAGACTGTAACAGCTACAGAGAAACCAGAGTTTAAAGCAAGTTATTGGTGTCTCGTAAAGTCCTTAGACTTTCCTTTAAAATCACAGAAGCACCATGGCTTAAGGAATAAAGACCACTTATCCTGACTAGAGGATATTTCCTGGAAAATATGGGCAAAATGGAAATAGCAAAGCACAATATTCAAGCTGATTCGCCACTGATTTAACTGCTTGATAGAACGAAACTCAACTCTCTTCAGAGGAACCCAACGGATCTCAAGTTTTTACAATGTCATATCCACAACGTCCAGCATACAACTGAAAATCAATAGACATATGAGGAAAATGGAAAATGTAACTCCACAAAGATAAATTAGTCCATAGAAACAGACCTACAAATAATCCAAAAGATGGTATTAGAAGACAATGACTTTAAAATAACGATGCAAAATATATTCACGAATCTACAGAGAAAAACGGACATAATGGATAAAGAAATAGGAGATTCCAGGAGAAATACAGAAACGGCAGAACAAGAACCAAATGGAAATTCTAGAACTGAAAACTATTAGTACAACATCTGAAATAAATAACACATTGGATTAGATTAATACTATTTGGACACAATAGTGAAAAAGGATTGGTGAACTTCGAGATATATCAATATAAGGAATCCAGGCTAAGAAGCAGAGAGAAAAACAGTGTTTTTAAAAGAGCCTAAATGACTTATGGGGGCAGTACCAAGTGGCCTAACTTACATCTTAAAGGAGAGTAGAAAGAATGGGGCAAAATATGTGAAGAAAAACTGGCCAGAAATTTTCACAATTTGAGCAACAACAGCAACACCTCTAAGCAGGAAACTCAGCTACAAGAAAACTTCACCTAACCATGAAAACCAAAGACAAAAAAAAAAATCTTAAAAGTAGTCAGAGAAGAAAAGATATATTACACATGATAATAATAATAAAAATAATGGCAGACAACTCATCAGAAACAGAAGGCCAGAAAACAATAAACATCCTTAAAGAGAAGAAAGACAAACAGACTATCCACCTAGAACTGGATATGCAACAAAAGTATCTTTCAAAAATAAAGGAAAAATAAAGACATTTTCATTAAACGAAAACTAACAGAATACGCTGCCAGGAGACCACACCGTACGACATGCTGAAGGAAGCTCTTCAAGCTGAAGAGAAATGATGTCAGATGTAAATGTGAATCTACAGAAAGGAATGAGGAACCCCGGAAATAATAAATGCATACATAAACATGAAAGACTATTTTTCTCTTCATTTATTTAAAACATACATGACTACTTAACATACACTATTAAAAGTGTAATGCTATATTGTATAGTATGTAACATATATGGATATAAAAATATATGAAGACAAAAGCACAACAGATAAGGAGGGGAAAATGAAACCATATTATTGTATGTTTCTTACATTTTACATGAAGTAATATAATATTAATTCAAGGAAGATTTTTAAATTAAGAATGAATATTGTAATCTGCAGAAACACTACAAGAACAATAGTGCAAAAGGTATAGCTGAAAACCTGAGAGAAATTAAAATGTGATACTAAAAAATATTCAATTAAACAAAAAGAAGGGTGGAAGGGAGATATAGATTTAAAAAGTCTAAAGGATCCCACAAATAAGAAACACATTTGAAAACGGTAGATCTAAAACTAACCATATCAGTAATTACAGTAAATGTAACAGACTAACCATTCTAATTAAAAAGCACAGATTGTCAGAATACATAAAAAAGCAGTATCAAACTATATACTACCTACAATAGATGCATCTTAAATACAAAGACACAGATAAACAAACAGGTAGAAAAGGATATAGCAGTATGACCTCAATACAAAAACCATAAAACATATGTGCAAAAATCCTCAACAAAATATAGTATTGGCCTAAGGACAGATGATTAGAACAATGGATCAGAACAGAGGCCAGAAACTGACGTATCCATACATGGCCAACTGATTTTTGCACAAAGATGTCAAAGCAATTCAACGGGTATGAAGAAAATCTTTTCAACAAACTGGGCGGCAACAAGTAAATATTCATATGAAAAAAATTAACAAAAATTACTTTGAGAGAGGTGACAGAACAAATCATAAATGCTGTAACTATAAAGCATTTAGAGGAAAACATAGGAAAATGTCTGTGACCATGAAGTCGGCAAAGCTCTACAGATAAAAGAAAAAACTGATAAATTGGACTTAATCAAAATTAAAATTTCTGCTTTTTGAAAAACACAATTAAGGAAATGAAAAGGCAACCACCAACTGGGAAAAATTCACCATACATATATCTGGCAAAAGACTTGTATCCAGAATAAATAAAAAACTACTATAATTCAATTTAAAAAAGTCACACTACCTCCTTTTGAAAATAGCAAAAGGTTTGACTACATACTTCACAAAAGAAAACACATGGATGGTCAATACATACATGAAAAAAATTTCAGCATCATTAGTCATCAATGAAATCACAGGAAACCACAGAAGACCACATCATACCCACTGGAATGCTAATATTAGAAAGACTGAAAAAAAAGCAAGAGTTGGCAAAGACTTGAAATATATTGGAGCATCTCATACATTGCTGATGGGCATGTTAAATTATATAACCCTTTTGGGAAGATGACAATTTCTTTATAAAATTAAGCATATGCTTACTCAATGATATGCTTTTAAGTACACATCTAAAAGAAATGAAAACTTAGGTCCACAAAGAGACTTGTACAATAATGTTCACAGTAGTTACATTCATAACAGCCAAAAACTGTAGCACACCCAAATGTCCATCGATAGGTGAATAATACATTCATACAATGGAATACTACTCAACAACACCAAGGAGCAATCTATTGATACATGCAACAACAAGTACGAACCTCAAAAACATCTTTATGTGGAACAAAAGATGCCAGAAATACAAGTACATCTGGTATAATTCCACGTATTTAAAAAGTTCTTGAAGGGGCAAAATCTGTTGATGGAACCACATTACTGTTTGCCTCTGGGATGGAACAACTGACTGAAAATGGGCACAAGAGAACTTTCTAGGATGACAGAAATGCTCTCCATCTTGACAGAGTTGCTCATTCACTGATCAAATTTGTACATTGTACACTGTATAAATTATACAAATTGTAAAACAGTTCACCAAAAAAATTTTCTTTGAATGAGTTCTGGAGGAGATATGGTCTCTTACAGGTCAAAAGTATTTCTCTTCTTCTTATCTTGGGGACGACTTCTAAAGCCTCAATAATGGAAGATGTGTGTGTCTAATTTTCTCATGCCATTTTTTAAATGTACACCCAATCAAAACAAAGGGAAAAGAACTATTGTCTGCTTCCTATCAAAATACTCTTTGAACCTTTGTTCCAACCCAAAGGAATTAAAAGCAATGTGTCCCTTTGGTTTTATTTAATTTTATTTACCCATTAAAATTTAAAGGTTACTTGTAACAATGCAAGGGGAAAGAAACTCAAAAAGAAAATAAACTATAAAACACAAATCCAAATGTTCTAGTGTCTAGAAAAATAAAAAATTAATGTTAAGGATTTCTTGGTCTGGTGGAAAAGACATACATGAATATCACATCATATGTTAACAGGCAAAAGCAAATTAAAACAACAATGATATATCCAGGCTCCGTGGCAAGTGTATGTAGTCTCAACTACTTGGGAGGCTGAGGTGGGAGGATCACTTGAGGCCAGCAGTTCAAGGCTGCAGTGCACTACGATCAGGCCTGTGAACAGCGGCTGCTCTCCAGCCTGAGCAACATAGTGAGACTCCATCTCAAAAAAACAAAAAAACCTGTTATACTGCTGCACACCTGTAAGAATGGTCAAAATCCAGAACTCTGATACCACGAAATGCTGGTGAGGATGTGGAGGAATAGGAACTCTCATTCGGTGCTGGTGGGGAAGAAAAATGATACAGCCACTTGGGAAGAGAGTTTGGCAGCTTCTTACAAAACTAAACATACCCTTACTATATGACCCAATAATCAGGCTATTTTTATCCCAACTGAACAGAAAACATATGACTGCACAAAAACCTGCACACAGATGTTTACAGCAGCTTTATTCATAACAGACAAAACACGGAAGCAACCAAGCTGTCCTTCGGCAGGTGAATGGATAAATTGTAGTACATCCAGACAATGGATATTATTCAGTGCTAAAAAGAAATAAGCTATCAATATCAAACCATGAAAAGACACAGAAGAAATTTAAATGCATTATTACTAAGTGAAAGAGGCCAAGCTGAAAGTCTACATTTTGTATGATTCCAACTCCATGACATTCTGGAAAAGGCAAATCTGTGGGGAAACTAAAATGATGAGTGGCTGTAAGCAGTGAGGGGGAGGCAGGGGTGAATGGGTAGAGCACAGATTAGAGCAGTGAAACCACTGTGCATCACACGATAATGGAGACACATGTCATTACAGACCCACAGAATGTGCAACATCAACAGTGATCCCGACTAACTTGGAGTGAGAATGATGTGTCAGTGTAGGTTCATCAACTGTAAAAGATGTACCACTGTGGAGAGGAATACTGATATGGGGGAGAGACTATGCATACGCTTGAGAAAGGGAGTATACGGGAAATGACTGTACTTTCTGTTCAATTTTTTTATGAACCTAAAACTGCTCTAAAAAATAAAATCTATTAAAAAAGTAACACCATCAAAATAAAGGCTATGAATAAAAGGAGATCAGAACTGTTGTTAAATAGTACTACCACAAAGGCCAGAGAACCAATTACCAAATGCTTATTTATTTTGAATATTAGCATTTAAAATTCACTCAAAATACACAAACATCTTTGGCACAAGAGTGTTTCCCTTGAATGTCACCTGAATTGATTCAGGACAATCTAACACTCTTTCTATACTTAAATCTTTTCTTCTACAAAAAAGAAAAAATGGCCCATGCAAAGGACGATAATTTTACTTCATAAAACTTCAACCTTCACATTAATGTTTCAGTCATCCTCACAAACTGGTCCCACAAGAGAAACTACACTGTGATATCTGTATTATAGTAGGTTCTCATTGCCACTGAAATTCAGTGACTTTGGCTAGAAAATCCCAAAGCAAAGAATTTTGGTCAGGATTCTAAGGATGAATAGGAGGGCTACTTAATGTTTAATACCGAAGTCACAATATCAAAACAGCACATTCGTTGACAATTATTTTATCCAAGAATTTTGAAAATTTGTTCTTCATTCTGACCCAGAAAGAAAAGTAGCACAAATGGACTCAAATCACCACAGATACTCTCAAATCCAGCCGGGTTGTGCGCAAGCACAGCAGTCACCAGCTAGTTCCCATCCCACCTGCAGGAAACGTGAGAGGAGTGAGGTCTCAGTACAAGACCCCATCAAGGTAGCCCATGCGGTACCTTCGCTTAACCCGCCACTAATTTAACGTTTCATTATTCTGACTTAGAAACGACCCGCACGCCACCATCCTGGTGAATTACCTTTCCACAGGCTCCGCTTAGCACCATCACGACAGAGCCAACGTCTCTTCACAGAGCGGGGAAGAATGGGCCCCGTCTCTGTTGCTGCCCCATACTCTCCCTTCTAAGCTGCTGCTTGTGTCAGTTTCTGTAAAGTTAGTCTTTTAAAATCTCACATATAAAACAAGAACAGAGAAATTTAAAAACAAAGTGATATTTTTTTGTAAAGAGAGAAAAGAAAAAACAGGAAGAGCAAAAAAAAAGTTATGTCTTAATCTTAAGAGTCCTGGAAAGAGGTTACAATTTTGAGGTTCACTAGTTGAGCACAGAAAACTAATTTAACCTACATACCTACCTATCTGTTACTTTTGCTTAAGAGCAGACACATTTAAATCTTCAGTGTTCACGGTGTGTAACACATTTTGCTAGAAGCTGGAAAACTTCCTAAGATGAACAAAAATTTCCTTTTAGAGTAACCTAGGATAGCAGAGACAGCGCAGGCTTCGACTATAACAAATCTGGGTTTGAACAAGCGATCCAGTGCTTGTGATCTGTACATTCTTAGACAAGGCTGAGCGTAGGTTTCGTGCAAAATAAGAAAGTATCAGGGCCTTTGTACTTATCCTGGCCTATCCTTGCCCAGGATGCTCTTGCCCTAGACACAGGAGGCTCACACCTTCCCCTCCTTCATGTCCCTACCTGGATGCTCAGCGAGGCCTTCCTGGCCTCCCTACTTCAGACTACAGTGTAGGTACATGCGCACGCGCACATACCCCACTCGTGCTCACACTCTCCATCGACTTCTCGGCTTTATTTTTTGTACCACCCTGACCATCACTTCCCATGCATGTATTTTACTTATTCATCTAGTTTATCATCTTTCTCCCACTAGACTGTGAGCTCCATAGCATAGGTTTTGGTTGTTCTTTCTTCTTTTTTGTTCTTGTCAATTTTGTTCATTGCCTAAAGAGTCAAAAGAAGGGCTTAGAACATGAAAGCGTCTCCAAAAATTTATTGCATGAGGGAAGGCAATGAAGGTCCCTACAAGGTTCCAGGGTTTTTATCAGAGATCACGTAAATAAAGACCTTAGGATATAAAAGGCACTTAGTTAATAGTTGATATTATCTTTAGAGAAGAGACTATATGAAATCATTAATAGAATATTTCTTAAAAAGCAATGAGAATAACAATGTCAGAGATGACACAAGACGGCTGATTAATCAGCAAAAAAGTGAAAGAGAAATAACTGCTATAAATCCATGGGAGTGAGATCATTCATTCTGGGTTAGTCTACATGATAAGAAGAAATTTATACTTTACAGAAAACAAAGTTTAAGAGAAAAGTGAACATGAAAGCAGATTATGAATTTTAAATAGATGTTATTCGTGTGTTCTTCACCCCCTGGCTACACACCACCCAAACTGGGCCCAATAACTGTAAAAGATAACTAAGTCAGTTTCACTTTACTTTGATTCATTCAATTTGACATAGGAAAAAGCAACAGAATATACGAATGTCAGGACAATAAACATGCCGTCAAATATTTTTCTTTAACTACTGCTTTTCTGACTGTGTGGGAGTTTGTAAGTGAATGCATTAATAATTAACATTTTTCCAGCAAACATTTTGAAAGAAAAAGATTCCATGAATGAGCTATTACTTATCAAATCTTTGTTCCTACTATGGTTTCTTTCCCAAATTAATACAGGAAGAAATAAATATATATATCAATACAGAAACAGTCAACACATTTTTGAAGGTGATATAAAAAAATTATCAAAAGCACCAATATCAAAAACTCCTGCATAGAAAAAGACTTATCCACACCAAGAAAGCTTTCTTCACTTTACTGAAAGATTTTCTAAGAAGTCCTTTAAAATTAGTGAACTTTCCTGTCACCTTAAATTTATTCAATATATTAAAAATATCATTGATATAATTTTCAGAATGTACCCATTCCATTAAAAATACAAACACCTGTGATAAGAAAAATAAAACGGAGTGAAGTTATGTTCTCAAATTTGAGCAAAAAATAATAGGGGATGCTTCAGATTAAACAATTTTAAAGCCTGAAAATATTCATAACACGGATACAATTTTCTTCCTTCAAAACTTTCAATTTAAAGTAACTATTACAATATATTTTTTAAAACCATTTTTCCATGACTAAATATGGAGACCTGTCATACCAACACATTTTACAAAACTAAAACTTTTCAAACGCAGCTACTCAAAAGCAATCACAATAAACTTTTCTAAGCTCTCCCAGTATTAATTTTAAAATTTCAAGTAATAATTTGGTCTTACGTAAGCATACGGCTGCCAAATCATGCTATTAATCCAGCTGGCATGTTTACCATGTTATGTCTCTGGTACCTTTCCTGGCAGATATTTAAAATATACTATTAACTTTCAAAATCTCAAAATACATTACTGTACAAGGCAATAATCATCCCTACTCTGATCAAAATGTGAACATTCTACCAATTTAAATCAATGTTTATTCCATTTAGTATTTGCTTAATACCATAATACATGTTAAAAAATTATTCATTAGCTTTAAATCAACTCAAAATATATTGCTGTTTCTAGGAAATTATGTTCTAACGTAGGAATGCAGACTGAGGGGTAGCCAGGGAGGGCTACTCGCATAGAGCAGTAACACGAGCAGCAGGCCCCCTCTGCAAGATTAATATAACACGGGATCCTGAAAAAAAAAGAAAATTAAAGTTTGCAACAGCGTGTGATTCATGTGGGTGAGTGGCACATGTATGTGTTACACATTTCTAACAGATGGCAATGCTTCTCACTATATATACCCGTATTTAGTGCTCCAAGAGTACAGAGTCAGCTGAATTTTTAAATTGTAAAACAGATTCGGCACATTTTACATTTAGACCATAACATTCAAAATATCATCTTGAGACTAGAAATTTTTGTTTTGTTTTGTTTTAGAGACAGGGTCTTGCTATGTTGTCCAGGCTGTTCTTGAACTTCAGGCCTCAAGTGATCCTCCCGCCTCTCCCTCCAGAGTAGCTCGGGTTACAGGCTCCAGCCACTGAGCCTGGCAGAGGCTAGGTTTATTTTTTCTTTAATCATTAGCATATTCTACTAATTACAACATTTTCGCTTATAAATAATATTCCACTAATTTAAAATCAAATGAAATACTAATGCCGAATGAAAGTACCAAGGTACATCAGAGCCTCTCTCAGGACATCATTATATGGACCCACGGCAGATATCACGTAACAAATAATATTTCCTTATAATTGGGTGTTAGAGATCAAATTCTATTTAGAAGGGAAAAATCATATGATACAGTAAAATATTAGATAATTAATAAATCAATGAACAGAAGTAAATCTCATTTCAATAAATAATATCTCCAAGATATCCAAGTCTCATTCTCCACCTCACTCCTATCCTAACGTACAGCAGACATTCAACTTAAAAGAGGCTGGGCTGCACCTATGAGACTGGGCTGCTCTTTAATATGCACTCTGCCCTGTCTTCCCACCTCATCCATTAGAAGCCTCTACTAAAAATGAAACAACAAAAATAGGTTTTCCATTTTCGGGGAATGATACACTACATACCTTAAACTACTCTCCCAATGAAAATGACTGAAGGAGAAGAATGAAGTATAATGTCTTTGTAAATGCACCAGTGAGGAGACAATAAAGTATGCAATTCGGAGGCCAAAACAAAAGAAAAGTGAGAATGCCAGAATGCCAGGAGGCAGGAAAGCACCAAGGCCAGAACCCTGATCATCTCGAACTTCCATTATAATGATTGCATGGAGCAAGGGAGAGAAAAGATAAAACCAGGACCACTCCAGCTGGTGAGTTTAACAGACCCCCACACAAAACCAAAATCTCACAGAACTATACCTTCAGCATATGGGAAAATTAGAAATAAACTTGCTACACCAAAAGAGAAACTGCTTTTTAACCCTAGCATCTTCAGGGTGGGGGTGGAGGGTTGGAAATCTCCCTTTAGAATTCATAACCAACAACTAGTACTCACGTGGTTTTGTGGTCCAAATTTATACTGTGTGTTTCAAAAAACCTCAAGCAGAGAATTTAATTTAAAGACTGCCCAGACTGATAGTGTCTGCAAGCACCTGGCATAAACAAATACTATCCAGAAAAATCTGCCTTACACCTAGGCCTCAGAAAACTTACACAGATAAAACTTCCAAAGAATATACGCTCCCAGTCAATAAATCATAAAGACACAAGGAACTAAGATATCATGAGAGAACCAACAGAAATAGGCAAAATGAATCAGATCTGAAAGGACTTCAAATACTTGAATTATCAGCATAAAATAAGAATATTTAATATATTTCAATAAGAGAAGTTTGAAAAGGAGTAAAATTTTATCTAAAAAACTTATCATGCTGACTTGAAAAGGGAATAAAAATAGTGGTTAAAAATAAAAAACTGGTATGAAGTCATTCAACATATTACTATATTTATTGGACACCTATATGCTAAGTGTTAGACCTTGGTCTAGGCTCTAGGCATAAACAAATCCAAAGAAACTGTCCAGAACTGTGGTCCTATGGGAGGATGAAAAAGAGATGGATAACAGATGTTCGCATAGTATTACATCCAAGTTTCCATCATGCTTGTAACTCTCCCACAGTGACACAGTCCTTCTTGGGTTGGTACTTACCATAGGCCTCTGGCTGGAATTCTCATAGACTGACCTGCTCTTAGGGCAGTGGTTTTCAGAGGTGCCTCAGAAATGTTAGCGTAAAGAGAGATGAAGGAGTGATAGTGGTGATTGTTCCAGAACTCGGTGGACTGCTAAAGAATTTCTCTAACAATATTTTTAACCAAAAAAGACTGAGGAAATAACTAAAGGATTTGCAATGAATATAATAATTTACTATTGGCACTCAGAATCCTTAATCAACAGTTAAAACTCTTAACTGTTTATTTATAGGACAGTTGATGCCAGGTATCAATATATAAAGACCTCACCGTGAATACATATTCAGTTATTCAATGAATACGAACACGCTGCCCCATAATCAACTCAGCAAACACCAGATTGCAAAGATATCAGAGCCTTTGTTACAAAGAAGGCATATTTTAATGTCTCATGCAAATAATATATTCTCAGTGAAATTAAGAAAACAGTGAATGTTGAAAATATTTAATTTTAATATGATGCAAATTAACACATTGACTGCCACACTAGAAAAAAATTTTTTTACTTGGGGCCATGGTGTTTTATCATGAAAATAGAATAAAAACTTCAAAAACAAACAATCCTTTATAACTTAACAAAAAATTTGTTTTTATTGTTTTCTGTGTGTGAGTCATACTCAATTAAATTGTTAATATTAGTTGTAACAGTAAGAACATCAAAAAGTAAGATTTTCACAAACCACTTGTATTTACATATGTTTGACGAGGCCCCGGCCTCAAAATAGCATGAGTTAAATACAACTCACATGGCAGTTAATGTGTTAAGTGTGATAAATATAATTATAAATTCAATAAGATGCCATGAAATGGGGAAAAAGTAGAAAATAATGGTGAAAAAAGTAGGGAAGAAGACTAAAATTCCAAAACAATTAGATGTTTTTAAAACCCTGCTTCAGAAAGAGAAACAGCATCGCATACTATTTCCACAGTGCACAGTCTGAGACAAACAGGCCCAGTGCTGAATCCCATTACTGCCACTTACTCTCGACCAGTCATTTAACCACTTGGAACCTCAGTTTCCTCATCTACAAAATGGAACTTGCTTACTGCTTTCATGATGGTGTGATAATCAAAGACATGTGAAATACCCGGTGCAGGGAACATCCATAGTGTTCTGTATTGGTAGACAGAGAAAACCAAAAACCCTAAAGGATCAGCTGACATATAACATGACGCAGACTATGCAGAGCCAGTGCCTCAAAAGCCAGACATCCACTGAAGGTCACAGAACATGTAATACTGGGTGACCCTGACCTTGACAGTAAACACTGTTGAAGAGATAAAAATTAAAGGCTAAAAGCAAGAGGATGAAATGAGCATTTAACGGGGGTCAAGGAGACGAGCAGGTCAAAGTAAATGACTAACAGGGAATGGTCAATCTGGCGCAACCACCCCCCAATCAGAAATGGCCCTGATGACATTCAGGGTGAGAGTAAAGACAATAAATAACAGTTCAAAGGACACACATTTGCTGAGCTTTGATACTGACTGCTCTACTGGCAGGAAAGAAGGCAAGGAGGTCCTTAGCTAGAAATTTGCTATCGCTTTCACCTGACCAGAGCCTGAGGTTACCCCTGTCTTCTTTATAGTCCTTGAGGCACCGGAAAGGACTCTCATGGGGCTGAATCAGAGCTTCTCAGAGTGAAGAGCGACCATGTCGCCACACGGAGAACAACAGACACTAGTGCAGTTGAGGCCAGAGGGTTCTGCCCTACGAACAGTCTCTCGTCCCAGAGAATGGCTCGACTTGACTCAGTAAAGCAGGGTGGGCTACATCACGTTCAATACAAGCTCTCTGTTATTACGTACCTCCAATGGCTACTGTTTTGCATTTATCGATAGGTTCCTTTAAAATTATTCTCATGTACGCTTGCTGAGGCAGGGTCTTGTCTTCTAGTTCATAAGTTTCCCAACCAGATACTTTTGTGCATCCCAAAGAACTCAATGGTGTGCCTAGAACAGAGGAGCAATTTAAGCTTAACCACTTCAAAATGTAATCACGAAACTCTAAAGCTAAAAGAGATCTTATAAATCCAATACAGCTCACTATAAATAAAAACATTTAAGTATTTATCAACTTGGAAACAAAAAATTCACAATAGAGCATCCCTACCTTCCTGCATTTTTTCTTTTTTTTAGCTTTATAATTTTGTATTTTTTATTGTAGTAAAATACAAATAACATAAAACTTACTCCATCTTTTTATATTAAAAACTAAGTCGTTAAGGTGTTTCTCCTTTTGTAAATTTATCTATCTTTAATTGTCCATAAATAACTGATTATCAAAAATTAAGTATAAGTCTGAAGTTTCAGCTTAAAACTGAAAATAAAGGTAACTACTGAATTACCCTCTTTATAAGCTGACTGATAAAAAGGTAGTCATCTCTCTGGGCCAAAATACTGGCCTCATAAATGCTATCTTTTATATTTATATGTGTGTAAATGGCATACATTTTCTCGTAGCATAACTAGGAAGCTAGAGATAATATTTTATGCCTGATAAAGAATAAAGAAGGTTATTCATCTAGTGCCTCATTCATAGCAATTTGTACTTACATTTGAAAAGACTGCGAAATCTAATGATACCTAGAGAGGTAGCATCTTTTATTTTGACATTTACTTTGATCAGTGATGTTCTCTTTCTTTTTGGTATAATAATCTGTAAGTGGGCTGGCTCTCAGCCCTTTCCAAGATCATATAAGCCCTATTGCCTTGAGTATGTGATAAAAACTATGGTTATTCCATCCCCCACACACACATGCTCAAATGTCAGCAGAATCATGAACTCCTTGAAGCTATCCTGGACCCTATGATAAAAATCATAGGGGCTGCCATGTACCAAACTAGACAGCTGATATCTTGAGCTAACTCACACACTTGATTCTATAAAGAAACAATTCTTAGGGAACAAAAGAGAACACCGCTCTTTATAGTCCTAAGGACCTAGTTATATCAGGCAATCTACCCATTTAATTATTCTTTATTCTATTTGTAGATAAAAGTACTACACCTGTAAATAATCAAACACACTCACAAAGAAAACAGTTGTCACAAACTAAAACAACAAAACAAAAAACAAAACTAGGTCTCTTGCCATTACATTAGCTTAAAAGTGATCAGTCAAAGCTTCAAAGTAAAATGTATTTCCATAAAAGAACATCATCTCCTGATGACAACAACATACAGTTTATAAACCCAAAGATAGAGCCAAGAGTGTTTAAAAAAAAAAAAAAAAGTTATACCTCCAGAAATAGAATGTCTCTTTAAATTCAAAATCTCATATGGCAGGCAATAATCTCAGTCATTCTGAATAATAAAATAATGTTTGGGAAAGTAAATTTGATTAATGCTAGCTGAGGATGCTTATAGGTCACCTGACAGAAGCCGGTTAACAAAAAAGAAGCAAAGAAATAGATTTAACAACTATTTTTGGAGGTTGGACCTAACAATAGGAAATACGAGATAATCATTTTTTTTTTTTTTTTTTTTTTTTTGAGTCTCACTCTGTTGCCCAGGCTAGAGTGCTGTGGCATCAGCCTAGCCCACAGCAACCTCAAACTCCTGGGCTCAAGCGATCCTCCCGCCTCAGCTTCCTGGGTAGCTGGGACTACAGGCACAGGCCAACATACCTGGCTAATTTTTTCTATTTTTAGTTGTTTGGCCAATTTCTTTCTATTTTAAATAGAGACGGGGTCTCGCTCTTGCTCAGGCTGGTCTCAAACCCTGAGCTCAAGCAATCCTCCCACCTCGGCCTCCCAGAGTGCTAGGACTACAGGTGGGAGCCATCACACCTGGCCGAGATACCACTTTTTAAAAGCCTTTTAAATATTATTTTTAAAAGCTATACAGATTTGGGAGCTATAGATGGCCAATGGAATGGGCCTGTTTATCTCTGCTTTCCTCTAAAGCCCCACTAAGATGACAGTAAAGCAAGAAAAAGATATAAATCCATAACGACAAAAGGAATAGAAAACTATATTACAGCAGACGATAGACTTCAATGTGTCTAGAAAGCAGAGGTGATGGCAGAAGCTGAGCAGAGCAGGCGGGAACCTCACTGCCTGAGAAACAGAGTCAGCTGACTCCTGCAGGAAAGGCTCAGGAAATGGAGCTTTCAGTTCCTCCAAAAGAAAGGATGGGGAACCAGCAGGTAGGACTGAAGAGGGGGTGGCTGGTTGACACTCTGTATAAAGCAGTTAGACCTTTACCTTATGCCATATACAAAAGTTAACTCAAAATGGATTAAAGACCTAAAAGTAAGACCTAAAACTATAATATTTCTAGAAGAAAACAGAGGAAAAGCTTCATGATTTTTTTTGGCTGTAACACCAAAAGCACAGATAACACATGCAAAATAGGCAAATGGAACTACATCAAACTTAAAAAGTAAAGGAATAAACCAAGAGTGAAAGGGCAATCTACAGAATGGGAGAGAGTATTTGCAAACCATATATTCAGTAAAGTGTTAATATCCAGAATATACAACGAACTCTTGCAACTCAACAACAAAAAGCCAAATTAACACAATTTAAAAATGGGCAAAGGATTTGAATAGACATTTCTTCAAATAAGATACACAAATGGTCAAGAAGCGCATGAAAAGATGCTCAACATCACTGATTATTCATCAGGATAATGAGAATCAAAACCACAATGAGATATCACCTCACACCTGTTAGAATGGCCACGATCAAAAATAAACAAATAAAAACAAATAAACAACCCCCCCTCAGAAAATAGCAAGTGTTGGCAAAGATGTGAACCCTTGTACACTGTTAACAGGAATATAAAACGGTACAGCCACTATGGGAATAGTCTGGCAGTTCCTCAAAAAATTAAAAATAGAACTACCATACAGGATCCAGCAATCCTATTTCTGAAATACATCCAAAAGAAGTGAAGGCAGGGTCTTGAAGAGATATCTGCACAACACTGTTCATTACAGCATTATTCACAATACCAAGAGGTGGAAGCCACCCAAGTATCCACCAATAGATGAACAGATAAAGAGAATATGGTATGTACATAAAATGGAATAGTACTCAACCTTAAAAAATAAGGAAATCCTATCATATGCTACGTGAATGGATGAACCTTGAGGACATTAGGCTACATGAAACAAGTCAGTCACAAAAAGACAAATACTACATAATTCTATGTATAGGAAGTATCTAATGTAGTCAAACTAACAGAGTGGTTTCTAGGTGGTGGTTAGGGGCTGGGGAGAGGAAGAAAAGGGTAGTTGTTCAGTGGGCACAGAGTTTCAGTTCTGCACGATGAAAGAGTTCTAGAGATTTTTTGCACAACCATGTGCATATAGTTAACACTACTGTTCTGTACACTTAAAAAATGGTTAAGATGGTACATTTTGTGTGTTTTTTACCACAATAAAAAAAACCAGGGAGCTTATCCTGGATTACCTGGGTGGGCCCAATGTAATCACAAGGGTCCTTAAAAGTGGAAGAGGTAGACAGAGGAGGAGGTCAGAGTGAAGCAATGTGAGAAATATCTGACCCTCCCTTGCTGACTTTAAAGATGGGAGAGGGCTGGGAGCCAAGGAATGCAGCCAGCCTCTAGAAGTGAGGGAAAGCAGGGAAATGGACACTCCCCTAGAGCCTCCAGAAAGGAGCACAGCCTGTGGACGCCTTGATTTTAGCCCAGCGAAACCTGCATCAGACTTCTGATCTACAGAACTGTAAGATAATAAATTTGTTCTGTTGTAGGGAAAGGAAAAAAGAAAAGGCAGTTAGAACTCCAACCTGGTAAAGCCAAACGAATCACCCCTACTGAGGTTACTCTGTGGAGAAAAGGATATAGCAATAGTTCAGACTCAAACACCAGATAAGGCTGAAAAGAGGCGTTAGGATTTAAGCATTCACTGGCTTTGATGCTAAGACCTCTGGCTCCCTTCCCCTGTGTGGCTCCCCCCAATCCTCACAGGCAGACTTACGCCCACAAAAAAGTAAGCAGGACATTACTTTTTGGAGAAACTGAAAGGTCCAAGAAGGAAGACATGCAGATTCTGATGCATGAGAGTCACCCACTAAAGCATCCAGGGCCCTGTTCAAAAACCCTAGAGTGAAGCTCTCAAGGAAACAAATTTCCAGTCTACTTTTTGTTGTCTAACTCTTAAACATGAACAAACAACTAAATCCTCATCATTCATTTGAGAAAAGCCTCTACAATTAAAATCAGGAATCAAAACAAGCAGATAAAAGGGGGCAACACACAGGAAAATGTACAAAGAGCAGAAGAAAACAGCAAAATAATTCAATTCATATTTTCAACGGAAATAGGAAAACATTGCTTCTGTGAAACAAAAACAGGATCTTATTTTTAAAAAGGAAATATTCAAAGACAGCAAAAGATTAAATTCAAAATTACAAACATGCTAACAGAAATTAAAAATTCAGTAGATACTAAGAAAACCTCTTAGAACATAAAGCAAAACCACAGAGAGATGGAAAATAGCTAAGAAAAGGACATAAGAAATTTAGAGGATCAAACCAGCAGGTCCAAATACCCAAAATAACAGTCTAGTAGAGGCCGGGCGCAGTGGCTCACGCCTGTAATCCTACCTCTCTGGGAGGCCAAGGCGGGAGGATTGTTTGAGCTCAGGAGTTCGAAACCACCCTGAGCAAGAGCGAGACCTCGTCTCTACTAAAAATAGAAAGAAATTAATTGGACAACTAAAAAAAATACATAGAAAAAATTAGCCGGGCATGGTGGCGCATGCCTGTAGTCCCAGCTACTCGGGAGGCTGAGGCAGGAGGATCGCTTGAGCCCAGGAATTTGAGGTTACTGTGAGCTAGGCTGACGCCACGGCACTCACTCTAGCCCGGACAAAAGAGTGAGACTCTGTCTCAAAAAAAAAATAAAAATTAAAAAAAATAAAATAAAAACCAAAACTGATTAGATCTGTAATTATAAATCATTGATAAATATACATCCTAACTATTTACCTCTGGCAAGTTGCCTAATCTTTTAAAATTTTTATTTAAAATCATTTAGAAAAAAATTTATATCATTGATTTAGATTAATTAAATAATTATTAATTATATATCATATATGTATTTTATGTTTATATTTACATGTTTACTACCTACTATACATTATATAATAATTGTTTATAAAAATATTCTTTAAATTATTTAGAAAATTTTTATTTAAAATTATCTCAAAATATTCGGATTTTTACTGTTTAATGACATGAAAAAATATACTATGTTCTTTTTACGGTAGCTTAATTTTTAATATTTATACCTTGTCACTGATGTTTATGATTTGGACATTATTCTTTTAAAGTTTTATAATTTCAATGTGGTACTTTTATTAGTCAGAAAACAGTAATAAACTGCCATTGGGCTAATTAAGTATGTGTAAAAATAAAGCTGTTCTCACATCCTCTAGGGACAGAAGCTGGAGAACTAATTCTATAGTTTATATTGTCCCTACATTAATAATTGACTCAAACTCTAAATGTAGAAACTCTCTTGCTTCTGCCTTAGTTCATTGTCTAATTAAGGAAAATCTTCAAAAGAACCCATATATGTATGGCACATAGACCCTTTTTTCCTTAGTTTTCTCTGGATTTGTTTGTCTGCTCAACTCAAACACAAAAAGAAAGGCTTTTAGTAACTTCCAGGATATTTCCCTTTTTCCTGCACTGATTGACAAAACTTACTTCTCTGGTTCACTTAAGTTCAAATAAATTGACAAAAACTTATTTCTTTGATTCACATAACTAACACATATGTAAACACATAAAATATTTTATATAGCTAGGCAAAAGCAAAACTCTTCCTCACAGGGCAACAGTGTACCTTCCAAAAATGGGAAGAGAATAAAGGCATTTGCTGAAAGAATTTTTTAATCCTAAATATATTGTCTATTTAGCTTGGTTCCATCAATCTCATGAGAGATTGCCTTCTTGGAAATATTAAAGTATTCTCCATAAAAGTCATATAAACGAAACCAACTTCTCTATACATTAATATTTATTTTAAAAAGGAGCATGATTCACCCTGTATAATTTTCTACTAAACATGAAATAAGTGTGCAAATGGTTTAAATGCTGAGTTTTCTTTTTATTTCAGAAGCCAAACCTAAGGAGGAGGCTGCCAAGCCAAAAGGTCCCATCAAAGGTGAGATTCAATTTCCTTGTACCTGTATTGTAACCTTTCATTCTGTGAATTTCCAAACTTTATGATAAAGGGAAAAAAATTTCAAAATGTATAGCAATCTTTATTATTTCTAACTGAATCTGCTAAAACTAGCATGTTTTCTGATATTTCAAATAATATATTTCTAATATGCAAGTATTATATGTATAACCAACTATATTTTAGTATCATGAATCCTATAAGTTCTTAGCTTCATTTTTTATATGCATGATATTTAAACATGGCAGATAAAATAATTAGGCATTAATCTGAATATATTATACATAGAATTAAAACTTGAGAAAATGAAGAGGATTTATTATTCACGGATTCCTCATACCATCTCATTTTCCTGCCTGAAACAAGGCAGTATAAATTCAATTGACCTTTCAATTGCCTGGTCTTCAATTTTCTGTTCTTGTCTTTTAATTGCTTTATGGCTGGTTTTATCCAGCAGGCAGCCAAGTCTGCACTTTTTGACTTCTATGGAGATGCCACATCAACTTTTCATTTTACTTTGAATTAGGTGTAGCCAAAAAGACTCCTTCACCAATAGAAGCTGAAAGGAAAAAGTTAAGGCCAGGAAGTGGTGGGGAGAAACCTCCTGATGAGGCACCGTTCACCTACCAGCTAAAGGCTGTGCCATTGAAGTTTGTGAAGGAAATCCAAGACATCGTCTTGACTGAATCAGAGTTCGTTGGCTCTTCTGCAATCTTTGAATGTTTAGTCTCTCCCTCTACTGCAATTACAAGCTGGATGAAAGATGGTAGTAATATCCGCGAGAGCCCAAAGCACAGGTTCATCGCAGACGGTAAAGACAGAAAACTGCATATCATTGATGTTCAGCTTTCCGATGCCGGTGAATACACCTGTGTTTTACGTTTGGGAAACAAAGAAAAGACCTCCACAGCTAAACTTGTTGTAGAAGGTAACTTCCAGTTAACTGAACATGATCTACATTGGACAATAAACATTAGTAGCAACTTTTACCACAGTTTTAGACAAAATCTCTTATTTCCAAGTTCTGTTTCATTGGAAATGTTGTACGTATTGAAATATATTCTGAAATTCTCCACAGAACTTCCTGTGCGTTTTGTGAAAACACTGGAAGAGGAAGTCACAGTGGTCAAAGGACAGCCATTGTACTTGAGCTGCGAGTTAAACAAAGAGCGCGACGTGGTCTGGAGGAAGGATGGCAAGATTGTGGTGGAGAAACCTGGTCGAATCGTGCCCGGTGTCATTGGCTTGATGCGGGCCCTGACCATCAACGATGCAGACGACACTGATGCTGGAACGTACACAGTTACTGTGGAAAATGCCAACAACCTGGAATGCTCATCTTGTGTAAAAGTAGTAGGTTAGTACTTTGCTGGGACATTTCGTTCTGCTTATTGTGACACTAAAAAAATGGAAGAAAGGACTTTGTTTTCCAGTATCAGAATAGCAGAAGTCTTGTACCTTATATAAGAGGAAGAATATCAATATATCATAGCAGATTAATTATGTTCAGTTTTGCAAAATTTTTTCTATTTGTGAAATTTACTAAGGAAGTTATTTCTCTTACTTGTTCAGATCATAACTCCTTTTCTGATCTCATTTTCATACAGAAGTCATTAGGGATTGGTTGGTGAAACCTATACGAGACCAGCATGTGAAACCCAAGGGGACAGCTATTTTCGCCTGTGACATAGCTAAAGATACTCCAAACATTAGGTGGTTCAAAGGTTATGATGAACTACCCTCGGAACCAACTGATAAGACTGAAATACTAAGAGATGGAAACCATCTATTCCTCAAAATTAAGAATGCTATGCCAGAAGATATTGGTGAATATGCAGTGGAAATTGAAGGGAAAAGATACCCTGCAAAGCTGACACTTGGAGGTATAAAATTCTTACCTTTTATTTTGAAAGATAAGTTTTGTGTATGCATAAAGCAAAATAACACATCAAAAAACACAAAAGCAAAGCATTTTGAGATTGTTTAAAGCATTATGTTACTTCATCTCTGATGAATACAGATCGTGAAGTTGAGCTGCTCAAACCAATAGAGGATGTTACCATTTATGAGAAAGAAAGTGCAAGCTTTGATGCAGAAATCTCAGAGGCAGACATCCCTGGACAATGGAAACTGAAGGGAGAACTTCTAAGGCCCTCACCTGTGAGTAATCTCCCATTTTAAATTGTTAGTCATGTAAAATAACCATATTCTATAGTCACATTTGACATTCAGATTTGTTTTAATAATAGTGGAGTAACTTTGGGCTTCTAAAGTCTCCAAGAAAGGAAGGAATTTGATGCCGTGTTTGTGGACAACTTGGACAATTTTTGTACAATTTTATGACAGGAGACGTTCTTTACTTTTATTAGTAGTAATTTTTTAAACTGCATAAAAATCTGTATCTGAAACATTTCTTTTCCAGGGGATTTTATCTCTTTCGAATGCTAACTAAAACTATTGTTTTTCAGACTTGTGAAATCAAAGCAGAAGGTGGAAAACGCTTCTTAACTTTGCACAAGGTCAAACTGGACCAAGCTGGTGAAGTCCTCTACCAGGCCCTTAATGCAATTACAACCGCCATTTTGACAGTGAAAGGTACGGGGCTTTTAGAACTCCTGGAGTGGCCTCAACTTCATTTCACACCCCTCTGCATTCGGCAAAACCTCACTCTTATTATTTGATTTTTCAGAAATCGAACTTGACTTTGCCGTGCCCCTGAAGGATGTCACTGTTCCAGAAAGGCGACAGGCTCGATTTGAATGTGTCCTCACCCGAGAGGCAAATGTTATATGGTCTAAAGGACCTGATATAATCAAGTCATCTGACAAATTTGATATCATCGCCGATGGAAAGAAACACATTCTTGTTATCAATGATTCTCAATTTGATGATGAAGGTGTCTATACGGCTGAGGTGGATGGCAAGAAGACCTCAGCACGGTTATTTGTTACAGGTAGGAGAGTTGATGAGATCTGTGATATCCCATAGGTAGGCATACAAATATTTGACTTTAGAGAGAGAACATCAAGTTCTAAAAACTGTGACAATCAGCACCCCTAATTTACTTTCACAAGTTACCAAAACAACCCCTTTTTTTTAAATGGAGCTCTATTTGAAAAGGCCAATAGATAAATAAATGCCATGTGAAATGGGTCCCTTTTACTCAGGCAGATTAGAATAGAGTCTTTCCAAAGGTAAATTTTGTTTCTGAGCATATTATCCATGCTTGCATTGCAGGTGTAAGACTGAAATTCATATCACCTCTTGAAGATCAAACAGTGAAAGAAGGTGAAACAGCAACTTTTGTTTGTGAGCTTTCTCATGAGAAAATGCATGTAGTCTGGTTCAAAAACGATGCCAAACTCCACACAAGCAGAACGGTCCTCATCTCTTCCGAGGGCAAGACGCACAAATTAGAAATGAGAGAAGTGACACTGGACGATATCTCTCAGATAAAAGCCCAAGTCAAGGACCTGAGCTCCACAGCACAACTGAAGGTCTTAGGTAAATGTGACCAGCCATAGCTAGATAACCAGTTTCTGGATGGTGGGAGTGCGTAGTAATTAAATATTCTGCAACCTGTTACTCTTTCATAGACTTTAGTTTTCACATTCTTCTGATATATGTGGAATGTCTTTTACAGAGGCTGATCCCTACTTCACTGTGAAATTACATGACAAAACTGGAGTCGAGAAGGATGAGATTATCTTGAAGTGTGAAGTGAGCAAAGATGTGCCTGTGAAATGGTTCAAAGATGGTGAAGAGATCGTCCCTTCACCCAAATATTCTATCAAGACAGATGGCCTGCGCCGCATCTTAAAAATCAAAAAGGCGGAACTTAAAGATAAAGGGGAGTATGTGTGTGACTGCGGCACAGACAAGACAAAAGCCAACCTTAATGTTGAGGGTGAGTTACTCAAAAACATAAAATTTACCCTATATGAGCCTGCAGTTTATTTGTTCAGTCGTACTAACAAAACTTTGTATAATTTCAGCTCGACTAATAAAAGTGGAAAAGCCTCTGTATGGAGTAGAACTGTTTGTTGGTGAAACAGCCCGCTTTGAAATTGAGCTTTCTGAACCAGATGTTCATGGCCAGTGGAAGTTAAAAGGACAGCCTCTGACTGCTTCTCCTGTAAGTCATGATTAGCTGCTCATACAGGAAGGAGGGGTGCTTGGCTGTTCAGGGTGAAGAAAGGTATGAAAGCATTTGATGATTTGTAGGAATAACTATTTATGTAAATGATGTTCTTTCTTTCCTTCTCATCCTCACTCCAAACAGGACTGTGAAATCATTGAAGATGGGAAGAAGCATGTTCTGATTCTTTATAACTGTCAGCTGGATATGACAGGAGACGTTTCCTTCCAGGCCGCTAATGCTAAATCTGCAGCCAATCTGAAAGTGAAAGGTATGCGCCAATTGTCAGCCACCATTTTTGCAAGACTTCCTGATAAGCCCCTGCATCCATCAGGGGTCATGAATAGAAGCATATTCTGACCATTTCCACTGACCTTTTTTTTCAGAACTGCCTCTTATCTTCATTACACCTCTCAGTGATGTGAAAGTCTTCGAGAAGGATGAGGCTAAGTTTGAGTGTGAAGTATCCAGGGAGCCCAAAACATTCCGTTGGCTAAAAGGAACTCAGGAAATCACAGGTGATGACAAGATTGAGCTTATAAAGGATGGCACTAAACATTCAATGGTGATCAAGTCAGCCGCTTTTGAAGATGAAGCAAAATACATATTTGAAGCTGAAGATAAGCACACAAGTGGCAAATTGATCATCGAAGGTAAATACTTTTATCAAATAGGCCACCCCTAAAATGATTTTTTTGCTTTTATTTTTACAGAGAATAAAGTACTAAATTAATGAGATCTTTTTTTTTTCTTAATAGGCATCCGGCTTAAATTCCTCACCCCTCTCAAGGATGTAACCGCCAAAGAGAAGGAAAGTGCTGTGTTTACGGTGGAATTGTCCCATGATAACATCCGAGTTAAATGGTTCAAAAATGACAAGCGTCTACACACCACCAAGTCAGTCTCAATGGATGATGAAGGAAAAATTCATTCAATCACCTTCAAAGACCTGTCTATTGATGACACCTCCCAAATTAAAGTAGAAGCTATGGGGCTAAGTTCAGAAGCTAAACTCACTGTGCTTGGTAGGTGCTTTATAAAATTTAATTTTATTGTATTAAATTCAGCAGAAATTTGTGGAGAATCTATATATAAAATAGTCTTCTAAGTGCATTTTGTATGCAAGTGGCCCCAATCTTTAAGCAAATATCACATATGTTATCAGGCTTATTTCTAAAACACTTTTACCTAAAAATATGAGAATGTTAAAGTAATGAAGATACTAGCTTAGGCCCATAAAATGGCCAGTTAAAATCAAAATTAAAACTCTTGATCAATTATTGAGCCCTGTTATGTTTAAAATAGAAATATATAAATACTTTCTCTCTCTCTTCACTTTATCAAAATATTTCAGAGAAATATTTTTCGAGTTTCTAATTAGGGAAGATAATACAGAACTTACATTAATAAGCCTCATTGTTTTTCTTGGCCACAATATCAAGAAGATTAAGTAAGAAATCTAACATATATAGACACTATTAAAGACAAACTATTAACTGATTTAGAAAACCAATAATGTGAATCTGAAAACTTAAAGGTAAATTAGACATAAAAGAGTTGCTAAAAAATTAGAAATTCAGTGAAATAATGGAAGACCACATAATTATATTTGAAGCTAAATTTCACAGTGTCTTTTAAACTATTGTTAATGCAATATTTTAAAACACAATAGATGGATTCGATCTTGATAAATCCCATGCATGGATTCCCTTTCTAATATTTAGAGAACTTTTGAACATAAACATGTTAAATGATTGAACACTTGGTACAGTTTTAAAATATACCCAGAACTCTGTGAGTTGCCTCTTAAACTTTCCAAGAGATGATCACTTCCCTAGGTGGTTAATAAAATTTTTTCATTTATACTTTACTTGCAGAGGGAGATCCATATTTTACAGGAAAGCTTCAAGATTACACCGCCGTAGAGAAAGACGAAGTGATTCTACAGTGTGAAATTAGCAAAGCAGATGCACCAGTGAAATGGTTTAAGGATGGGAAAGAAATAAAGCCATCCAAAAATGCTGTTATTAAGGCAGACGGCAAGAAACGCATGCTAATCCTAAAGAAGGCTTTGAAACCAGATATTGGACAGTACACCTGTGACTGTGGAACAGATAAAACCTCAGGAAAACTTGATATTGAGGGTAAGGAAATTTCCATGAGTTTCATTCTTGAAGCCACTGGAATTATTTCTGCTAGAGGCTAATGCCACATGTGGACCCTTCGCTTTTCTAGATCGGGAAATTAAACTGGTGCGACCCCTGCACAGTGTGGAGGTGATGGAAACTGAGACGGCCCGCTTTGAAACCGAAATCTCTGAAGACGATATCCATGCCAACTGGAAACTCAAGGGAGAGGCCCTACTCCAAACACCTGTAAGGCTATTTCTGAACTTGTCAACACCTAAAATAGCTGTGTGAAATATTATAGAAAAGGGCAGGTGAAAGTCAGAGTGCAGGCAGGACATTTAAAACATGATAGCAGGTTTTCTGTCAGATTGTAAGCCAAAGAGAGGCACTAGGGTCTACGAATGGGTTCAAACAGGCACACCTGTATTATTTGATCCAGCAGAGTGGGTGCAAGGTTGTAGATAGTCTGTGTTGTGGCTAGTTTGTTCAGAATTATACAGCTAAAATAAATGTTGCTTTCCTGATAGTACCTGTAAGCTTTATTTCACAAAAGAAAGAGCTCAAAGTTATACGAAGTTCCTTCAACCTTTAATTTGTAGCAGACCTTTAATTATGAGATTCTATCCTTAGGAAAAAAAAATCTCAAAAAAAATTATCTCCTATGAAACTCTTGCTCTTTTTTGGTACAGGATTGTGAGATTAAGGAAGAAGGCAAAATGCATTTCCTTATTTTGCACAACTGCCGCCTGGACCAGACTGGTGGGGTAGAGTTCCAAGCTGCCAATGTTAAATCTAGTGCCCACCTCCGAGTTAAGCGTAAGTATGGCGTGTTTTTGCTGAAAACTAAACAGTTTTGCAGAAAAATGAATGTGAGCAAAATTAACTTGAATTATTTAATTAGAAAACATATTTAAAGTACAAAAATTAGCTTTCTTGTATTTACTTCTTTGACATCCCAATGCAGAAGTGGTTCAAATTCTAAAGTTTTGGAAATTTCATTGACCCTGCCATTTGAACAAAAGAAAATTTAGCAAATCAAATTTTCCTAGTCTGTAATTTTTTCATTGAAAGTAGATACGCATATAGTAAGACTCTAACTCAGAACCAGTAAAGTTGTATAACTGCAGCACCATAAAGAAAAACTTCGCTGTGTGGGCATTTCAGACTCAAGAAGAGAGGCAGGGAGCATTAGGCTAACGTTTTTGGAAGGTGCAAATTGTTTGATGGATATGGACAGGCTCTGAGATTGAGGGCCCCTTGTCCTCTCCCAATCAGAGTCTCAGTTATTTTGGAAGTCACATACCTTATGTAGCAAGGGGAACTTGATGCCTGGCAGAGCGACAGATGCAGCGCAGATTCTTGCTGACCTTGTACATCCAAATCAAAGGGCCCCTAACAAATAGCCACTCTTCGGTCACCAGCTCTCCCCATCTCTGCACCACGAAGCCACACTCGCATGGGCGTTACAGTAGCGGCCAGTCTTGTGGCTTTTTCCTTCTTGAAGAAAGCGACCATGGAGATTCATAACTAAGGCTGCATTTATTCTTTTGGAATTACAAAATGAGTAACGCAAAGCTGTTTCTTTCCTCTTGCAAAGCACGAGTCATTGATCTTCTGAGGCCTCTAAAGGATGTCACCGTGACTGCAGGGGAAACAGCCACCTTCGACTGCGAGCTCTCTTACGAGGATATCCCGGTGGAATGGTACCTCAAAGGGAAGAAACTAGAGCCCAGCGATATGGTAAGAAGCAGGGCGCATGGTTGCCACCTCTTCCCAGTCCTTTTCCTCTCGGGTTCTTCCGCTTTCTCTTGTATGTTCCATATTCTTTGCTCTTTCTAACGTCCCTTCCTCCACCTTTCCCTTTTTCCTCCCTCCTCCAACCTGATTTTTGCTAAAATTGTAAAGCAGATTTTTCAAATTTTTGTTGAGTTTAACCTGATATTTTTATTGAAATAGAAATAAAAAGTTAAAGTATGATCAAGTTTTAGTTTTTTGAAGGAAAGGCAAACACTTTTTAGCTAGGATAAATTATCACTGATAGTTTGTTTAATTAACCAGAAGATAGGAAGGATCAAAAAGGTTTTCTGCAACAAGTTTTAACATGCAATGTGTTCTGCATATTAAGTTTTAAGATGAATTCTCTTCTTGCTATCTAGTGTTCTGCATGTAAGGGGATTAAGAGGAGAAGATTGAATTCCATTTCAGGCAGTAGATCAAGTAGTTCAGATAACTCCTGGGCAGATTTGCTCTTCAAGCATTTCTCCAAAGCTATTTTTAACCTTCAAGTGCTTTGAACTATGCAAATTCTGGAATGCAAGTGGACTATTTAAAGTGCAGCTGATGGTACTGACACGAAAGAAGGGCACTGTGGTTATCCACATGTATGAATGAATATATTTTAAGAATTTTTGGTAAATAGCCAGCTCCCAGTGTCAGATTTTACTAACATTTTCTATGCCCAAGATTTTACCCATAAGTAAAATCTAAAGATTATTCAGATAGGCCAAAATACAATTTGCCTAAATTGACCTATATATTTTGTCCCCCAGAAACAATGTTATGTGTTTAAATTATCTTGATTTTGAATTCTTTAAATAAAATATATAGAATATGTCCAGTATGGGTTGGAAATAAGGCACAGGACAGTACATTTGTTCCATGCCATTTCCCCCAATATTTCAGAAATAATATTGAGTATGGTATCAAGACCTCAAAACAAATCAAACTTTGAAGACATAAAGGAATATAATTAAAAAGGGATTCAGTTTAACGAAGAACCATAAAGTTGATTAAAGTATTAGAAAGCAATGCCTTTAAGCAACTGCTTTAAAACCAACCAAAAAACTAGTATTCTACCAAAATAATACGGGGTATTTCAATAACAGTCATTTGATAGATAAGGTCTGCCTGTTATACAAACCATAAGGAGAGCTTTTTGGTCCCCTTTTTTACCAACTAGAAAAACCAGCAGGACATTCAAATTGTAGCTTGAAAATTAAGTTGCATATCAGAAACCCTTCCTTACAATGAGGTCTTCTAAGTATTAAACTAGGTGATGGTGGCATCTCTACCTTTATTTTAAAATTTGTTTTCCCTAATAAGTGAGGTTTAATTAACTTCATGTCTAAAAGCAGAGAATTGGCAGGGCACAGTGGCTCACACCTGTAGTCCCAGCTACTTGGGAGGCTGAAGTGGGAGGACCGATTGAGCCCAGGAGTTACAGGCTGCTGTGAGCTGCGATCATGCCATTGTACTCCAGCCAGGGTGACAGAGGGAGATTCCATCTCTAAAAAGAATAATAAAATAAATAAATAAAGGCAGAGAATTGGATGCCTTTTCACAATTCTTTCTAGTTCTGTAAATTCACGATTTGCATATAGAAATACTGCTTAGGGACAAATGATATCATTCTTTAGCTACTAAGTATCTTCTGGTCAAATTAAAAGCTTTTTATTAAAAGATGAGTCTTAGTACTAATGTAAAAACTGTACTATTTTAATTTAAAATGTAGACTCCTAAGAAATCTTCTTCACATTTCTCTTACTTAAAAAAAATCTCTTATTGTTGCTGAAATTTTTTTCTGGTATAAAAAGGGATCAGGTTATAGGACCACTTGTGTCTCTCTTGGCATGGGAATTTTAATCCTTTACTGCAGCCACCCAAAATACTTCAGCCTTTTATGAACTTGCTCCTACATTACTTAAATGTCTCTTTTCAAAAATAACTTAAACTGTGAAGTAACAAAATCATGTTATTACATTTTACAGACTTTATTTAAATTAAGTCTATCAGAACAAACTTGTTCTTGTCAATTTAATTCAGGCCTTTAATCTTCACTTTTTGCAAATTTTTAGCCTCCAAAATTACAACCAACCAAACAAAACCAAGTTATAAGAATAGGAAATGTGAAGAAAAAAATTAGGAATGAGTTCTTTGCCTTTTTCGTTTTTCTCTCTTTTCTTTCTTTCTTTTTTTTTTTTTTTTTTTTGGCTATCAGTTTAAGAAAGAACTGCTAAGTCCTAAATGGACTTCGATAAATCTGGATTTAAACTTAGTGTGGTCACAGTCATAAGCCTACTGTATTATAGCTTTTTAATATTTTAAAAAGATAATATCTAACATTATCCTTACATAATCCACCACAAAATCTTCAGCATTCATTTCCTTGTTTATTTTTATAAGGTAACTGCTAGTTTTTCCTTTTTTTTCTTTTAACATAGTTGAGCTAGATTGTATACGAGCTATTTACCGAGAACCACTGTGTTCCGAGCGATGTCCTCAGTAACAGAGAATATTCTATAGTAGCTTCAGAGGAATTCAGATGATAAAGTAATATGTTAATAGATAATATACATTTGTGTTGGGTTAGAAACTGAGACACTTTTTAAAATAGTCAAAAGTCACAGTGTAAAATTTATATTGAAATATCATTAAAAACAAAATTTTTCCCATTCAAGCACCATGTCCTTGAATTAGTTGCTCTGTTCCTAGGGCATATCTTAATTACCCTTCCTATCTGTTATTTTGCCTTGGTCTATCTCAGTTATTAAGGTAATTGTATGAATAACCATGCCCAGCTCTTAATTAAGGAAAACACTTTTAAATGAAAACTTATTTGTGATTCTTTCCTTCACACCAGCATAATAAATAGTTCCAGGGGTAAAAGCTTTTACATTATTCTTAACTCCATGTGATCTCTTAATAAATACAAAAATCAGTCTGGATGACAGGGCACAGCTTCTTAGGGATTTTAGGTCATGGAACCAGAAGAACGTCAATTCGCTTATCTTTACTGTCAGAATGACCTTATCTTTAGTACCACTGATACCTGATTTTCCCATTTCTAGTGCTCAAACATGTGAAAAGGGAAAAAGAGTCAACATCTTCATTTGCAGTTTTGAACAAAATTAAGAAGTTGTACAAATTATTTTAATCTAGGTTTATTTGTTTGCAAAATAAATTTAATTGTTAAAATTAATGGGAAGAAGAGCTCTAACTCATTATGAGATGGCAAACACCCTGTATTTAAAACATAAGGTTTACTTTCAGCTTACCATATTCAATTTTTTTCCCTTTCATGATTTTGCTTTTCTAAGTTCTTTCTTTGTACATATAAACAAAGCAGCAGAATGTAGGCACATATGTATAAAATACATATATAGAAAAAAGACCACAAGTATAAAGAGAAATTGGCCTAGGCAATTTCAACATAAAAGGCCACCTGGTAATTATGTAAAGGTAACCATGAAAACCTAAAATTTTCTTTTAAAATCCCTCTATTGATTAAAGCTTTTTAAATACGTATGTGCCATATGCATGATTGTAAAGCAACTTGGAAAGCCCTATTTCAAGCTATTTACCTAAATGAATTAAATGCACCTAAACACTGGATTGTGGTTTCATATATTCTTAAACTGCACTTTTTTACAAAACTAGGTGGTTACACGTTCAGAAGGAAGAGTTCATACCCTTACCCTGAGAAATGTAAAGTTAGAAGATGCTGGGGAAGTCCAACTAACAGCAAAAGATTTCAAAACTCAAGCCAACCTCTTTGTGAAAGGTAATTGTAAAGCTTACTCTTAAATGCATGTATAATGCAGAGACTTGTAAATAAATAATGCCAACTCTCAATTATCTTTACGTGATGAGTGTGATGATCATTAAAATCAACTAAATATCCAAATATCCCAAAGTCTCATTTTACTTTTTAGCCTAACAAAATACTTCACAGACTATTTTAAAAAGTAGAGTCAAGATTGACTGGCATAGGTTTTACTTCCTCCTTCTGTCCCTATTATTTTTATTGTACATCCTATTGTTCCAAAACCAGCTGGAGAAAGAATTATTATCAAACTAGGTATTCATCACTTTATTCACCAAGAGTTGGCTATTGTTTCCTCGGTGTTTCGTAGTTTTTAAAAACAGTTTTCCTCGTCTGTACAAATAATGATAAAACATCATTATTAGAGGAAAACATCTGAGTGGAATCAAAACTTACAAAAATGAATGTTAGAACAGAAAAAAGTCCTGGAAACACCAGAGGAAAGTTGAGGAGGTGCTGAAACTCTTGGAGAAGGAAAGGAGAAGTACCTTAGCTAATGAATATGATTCTTTCAGAACCCCCAGTTGAATTCACTAAACCCCTTGAGGACCAGACAGTCGAAGAGGGAGCCACTGCAGTACTGGAGTGTGAAGTCTCCAGAGAAAATGCTAAGGTGAAATGGTTCAAAAATGGGACACAGATCCTCAAAAGCAAGAAGTATGAAATTGTTGCTGATGGCAGGGTCAGAAAACTTATTATACACGACTGTACCCCAGAGGATATTAAAAAATATACTTGTGATGCTAAGGATTTTAAGACATCCTGTAACCTGAATGTCGTGCGTAAGTATTCTTACACAGGACTTTTTATTTGCAACTCTTGGATAACAACAACAAAAAACACTTTTTGCATGCCCTTCTTGACCTAACTGCATTCTTGGCAACATCTAGTATTGACACTGACCTAACCTGATTCTTTATGTGTTTAAAGAAAAAAAAGAAAAGTCTTTGTGCTGTATCTGGTCGGATAAAAGACAGATGGACCACTTTTCACCATGCTTCTTTTCTGTCACTGAGTAGTGAGCAGATGCTCTCTTTGTCTACATGGGTATGAATATCCTTCTATGGATGAAGCAAACTGAATAAAAAAGATAAGTAGGGAGCCCCAATTTTAAAAAGAAAGTGAAAGTGATTTCCATATGGAAGGAAAATGAATTTTTAGGCATGAGGAACAACTAGAAATGAGCATGAAATTTCAGTTTGAATGGGAGCATACTAGAGGTCAGCGGTTATATAACAAAGCTCATTCACATAATTCAACCTCTGAGAATAAGAATGGGTAAGAAGATGGAGCAAGGCCTGGATTCTTTGAATGGAGAGAGCTCTAATGGTTTTTAGCATTACTTCTTCCTTTGGTGAAAAATATCTTTTTTCAAAATGCCACTGCTTGCTCATTTGTTTCATTCCTTCCTTTGTCCGGTGATGACATTTTTCAATGCATATTTTTGTGCAATATTTGTTTGTTGAGTTTAGTTGCTTCCCATTGGCCAACAGCTACAACCTAGTGGTTTTGTGCTTCATGCATCCTGCACTGCATTATTCTTCTCACTTTGTGGTTGCCCTGCTTTAGCTTATGTCAGATTAGCTTCTTGGGTCTCCTTCTTCCCCTTGTCATCTACCTCCACTCCAAGAAGGCTCAACTGCAATGAGCATGTCTTCAAGCCTATTAGCCAGCACCTGTCCCAGAATCTCGTTGATCAAGAAAGGTCATCTTGGGAAGGCCTCACAAAGTGCTCTGAAAGAAGGGAGGGCGAGGGGCAGCTCTGCAATCCTATATGTCTGCAGAATTAATTCTGGAGATAAATAAAATAAAATGTAAAAATACAAATCACTCTCCCACACAAGACACATTGCTTGGTTGCACTAATAGATTTTTATGCCTGACTTACATGTGACATCTTTGAAGATGATTTAAAAAAAAAAAAGCTGAATGTATGCGATTTCAATTACTCACTCATGCCTCTTAGCCACACACAAGGCTAGTCACAGTGCTTCAAGCTGTGTTATCGTTGAGTTCTGCTGGTTTCTCAAAGACTATGCTGGATGTCTTAAATAAGAGAATGTTTCTTTGCTACTGGTGTTTCCTTTGACAATATCTTTCAACTCTGGCACAGTAACAATGAAGATTTTTCTTCCAGCTATTATTCAAAAGAACTGAGATGGCTCTCTAGTGTATATACATTGTGTGTGTGCATGTGTGTGTGTGTGTGTGTGTGTGTGTGTGTGTGTGTATAAAAGCTGGACATAGAGTATGCCACACAATTTTATGTAAAATATAGAGGTATACAAAAAGCAAAGCATCATACCTGAATGGTATCTCCAAGTGATTTTCAAAGTCAATTGTAGCATATTAAGATTGAAAGGCCCTGCAAAAGACTCACTTTTTCTTAATGTATACCATTGTAATGTCAGAGTAAAGTTCCACAAACCTCATTTTGAATTCTAATGACATTCTCTTAACAGCTCCTCATGTGGAATTCTTAAGACCACTCACAGATCTTCAAGTTAAAGAAAAAGAAATGGCTCGGTTTGAGTGTGAACTTTCCCGGGAAAATGCTAAGGTTCGTCATTGTATACCTGTTATCTTGTATTGTCAAATGACTTTATGTTTACTTTTGGTCTAGCCAAAATGGGAAAAAAAAAAAAAAAGAAGTTAGTCCAACCTTTCTCTGATCACCACTTTACTTTTAAAGATTATTTTAGTATATAATATGTACTTGACTTAATTGTTCTCTTTTTAGTGTTATTCATTTACAATTACTTGAAAAACACTGGACACACAATCAGGAGATTTAGATATTATTAGTTTGAATCATATGGAATTGCTATTTTCTTAGATCAGAAATAGTCAAATATTAGTGATAATATTTGTCTCGACTAAGTACTTCTTGTTGCCATTAACTACCATTGGCAAGTTCCTTCAAGTTTGAATTTCAGCTCACACATCAAAGGAGTACCAACTCCTAAGACCCTCTATGGCTCTAAATGTGTATGATCGCATTGTTTTTAATAACTGATGATAGTTTCACAACAGCTCATTTAACAGTAATTGGTAAGATAATTCTTGCTTTTTGGGTTTACTTATATTTGCATCTACCAATTTTATTCTTCTTCACACTAAGAAGTCTTATTGGTTGCTTTCAGAAAAACTCAGGTTCTCAGTTCCTCTTAGAGACAACTGTGTGAGGGAATAACAAGACAATTTATAAAGAAATATATTTATCTTAAATATAGGTTCAGTGGTTTAAAGATGGTGCTGAAATTAAAAAGGGCAAAAAATATGACATCATATCCAAGGGAGCAGTGCGTATTCTTGTCATCAACAAATGTCTACTGAATGATGAAGCTGAATATTCCTGTGAAGTAAGGACAGCAAGAACTTCTGGCATGCTGACAGTCCTGGGTAAGAGCAAAATCATTCTTTGCAGAAGCATATATGAAAAAATATGGGAAAAAATAAAAATTTCCAGTTTAATTCAATGTGATTTTTTTTTAATTCTTCTTGCAGAAGAAGAAGCTGTCTTTACCAAAAATCTTGCCAACATTGAAGTTAGCGAAACAGACACTATAAAACTGGTTTGTGAAGTCTCCAAGCCTGGAGCAGAAGTGATCTGGTACAAAGGGGATGAAGAGATCATTGAAACAGGAAGATATGAAATACTTACTGATGGACGAAAGAGAATCCTTACAATTCAGAACGCTCACCTTGAGGATGCCGGCAACTATAACTGTCGACTGCCAAGTTCTCGAACTGATGGCAAAGTCAAAGTACATGGTATGAAAATTACAATGACTGATATTTTATTTTTAATAATTCATATTTGTTAGATTTAAGGTACAAATGCATAAGTTTCCAATATCTTGCAACTTTTTCTTTCCAGAACTTGCTGCTGAATTTATCTCAAAACCTCAAAACCTTGAAATACTTGAAGGAGAAAAGGCTGAATTTGTCTGCTCTATATCAAAAGAAAGCTTTCCAGTCCAGTGGAAAAGGGATGATAAAATACTTGAATCTGGAGATAAATATGACGTTATTGCTGATGGTAAAAAGAGGATCCTAGTTGTGAAAGATGCCACCTTACAAGATATGGGGACTTATGTCGTCATGGTTGGGGCCGCCAGAGCAGCAGCTCACTTGACAGTAATTGGTAAGTGTGTTCTTGCTTTTTGGGTTTATTTGTATTTGTATTTACCACTTTGGTCTTTCTTCATACTATGAAATCTTTTTGGTTGCTTTCAGAAAAACTCAGAATCATAGTTCCTCTTAAGGACACTCGTGTGAAGGAACAACAAGAAGTTGTCTTCAACTGTGAGGTCAATACCGAAGGTGCCAAAGCCAAATGGTTCAGAAATGAAGAAGCCATATTTGACAGTTCAAAGTACATCATTCTCCAAAAAGACCTGGTCTACACCCTCAGAATTAGAAATGCACAGTTAGATGACCAAGCCAACTATAATGTATCTCTGACCAATCATAGAGGTGAAAATGTTAAAAGTGCAGCCAATCTAATAGTAGAAGGTAAATAATTTATATGGCATTAGAGACTTTTTTCATCAATTTCTATTATGAAAATAATTAAAATCAATATTATTCTTCTCCTTTACAACAGAGGAAGACCTTAGGATCATTGAACCTCTTAAAGATATTGAAACAATGGAGAAGAAATCTGTCACATTCTGGTGCAAGGTGAATCGTCTCAATGTAACACTAAAGTGGACTAAAAATGGAGAAGAAGTGCCTCTTGACAACCGTGTGTCATACAGAATTGATAAGTATAAACACTCTCTAATCATTAAAGACTGTGGCTTCCCAGATGAAGGTGAATATGTTGTCACTGCTGGACAAGATAAATCTGCAGCCGAGCTTCTCATCATTGAAGCCCCTACAGAATTTGTGGAACACTTGGAAGACCAGACAGTCACTGAGTTCGATGATGCTGTCTTCTCCTGCCAGCTCTCCAGAGAAAAAGCAAATGTAAAGTGGTACAGAAACGGGAGAGAAATAAAAGAAGGCAAAAAGTAAGCAAAAGCTTCTCATTCTCTATTTCTGTAGCCATGTATTCCCTTTCGACAATTTAGTGGTCCATTATGCAAGCTAACTGATAATTCAATCTTTTCTTCAGATACAAATTTGAAAAAGATGGAAGTACACATAGACTCATTATAAAAGACTGCAGGCTAGATGATGAGTGTGAATACGCTTGTGGAGTAGACGACAGGAAGTCCCGGGCGAGACTTTTTGTGGAAGGTATGTATTCATTGAAAGGAAAATTGTAACATTAAAAACAATTAAAAATTAAAAATTGTTATTCTTATATGTGCACTTATGTGTTGATCAGTTAATACCAATTTGATGGTGAGTACATATAAGAATAACATCTACTGGATGTTGGGCGGTGGGCGGAGAGGGGATGAGTATATGCATACACAAAGAGTGCAATGCGCACCACCCGAAGGATGGACATATTTGAAACTCGGACTTAGCGGGGGAGAGGGGGGCAAGGGCAACATACATAACCTAAACATCTATACCCTCATAATATGCTGAAATAAAAAAAATTAAAAATTATCAATTTTTAAAAATTGTTAATCTGAATACAAACATATTTGTATTTATTTCACATTTTCTTTCCAGAAATTCCTGTTGAGATCATCAGGCCTCCTCAAGACATTCTTGAAGCCCCCGGTGCTGATGTTGTCTTTTTAGCTGAGCTCAACAAAGATAAGGTGGAAGTTCAATGGCTAAGAAATAACATGGTCATTGTCCAGGGTGATAAACACCAGATGATGAGTGAGGGAAAGATACATAGACTACAGATTTGTGATATTAAGCCACGTGACCAGGGTGAATACAGATTTATTGCCAAAGACAAAGAAGCCAGAGCGAAGCTTGAACTGGCAGGTAAGTCCCTTTCTTTTCTTCTGTAATAACCTCACAATATCACAGTTATTATATAGATTTTACATTTCATGGTTATGTAGTGAGATAATTGGGAGAGCCTTTCATTTCTAGTAAGCCCTTCCCACATGGTAACTATTCTAATTTCTCTCACTACAAAGTAAGTGTCCTGAGTAAGAGGAAATTGATAGAATTCATCTTCACGTGTCAGAACCTTGACAGTTCCTGGCACATGGTGGCTGTTTATTAATTGCTTGAACTAACCTATCACCCGGAGAGTCTTCCCAAAACTAAAGACAGCCCCACACTTTTCCACTTTCCAAACCTCTCTATGACTTTTAGGTGTGTTCTCATACTGAACCAAGACATCCTTATAGGCTGTCATTATGAAAAAGTCATTAATTAGTGTACCTCTTGTACATATGGAAAAGTTTGTCTCATTGATCTTGAACTAAGTATGTAGTGCCTACTCCGTCAAAAAAAAAAAAAAACCGAAAACATGTTTTGTACCATACGGACTTATTATTTTTGGCAAAGAATGGATGTTTTATAATTTCATGCCATCTTCAACCTTCTGTTCTCCAAAATCTAATAGTTTGGAAAAAAAAAAGAGAGGGGAAACCTATGAGAACTCTAAGCCAGTTAGTATTCTTTGCTGTAAAGTTACTGTGACGTACTTCCAAGCTTATCCAACCAATATTTGCTAACAAATGCAAAGTAAAGAAGATATGATGTAATTTGACTGCAGTAAATTGCCAAAACTCAAAAGCATTCATATGTTATCTTTCTCCCTAGCTGCACCGAAAATCAAGACAGGTGATCAAGACCTTGTGGTTGATGTCGGCCAGCCTCTGACAATGGTGGTGCCTTATGATGCCTACCCCAAAGCAGAAGCCGAATGGTTTAAAGAAAATGAACCTTTGTCTTCAAAAACTGTTGATACTACAGCTGACCAAACTTCTTTCAGAATTTTGGAAGCCAAGAAAGAAGACAAAGGAAGGTATAAAGTTGTGCTTCAGAACAAACATGGGAAAGCAGAAGGATTCATCAATTTAAAAGTTATTGGTAAGCCCTTGAGTCATTTGGACTTCATTGGCTAAGCACAACTGAAAAGCATGATAAAATACTAAAAATTCTTTTATATGTGAATTTCAGATGTTCCTGGGCCAGTTCGTAACTTAGAAGTGACAGAAACATTTGATGGTGAAGTGAGCCTCGCTTGGGAAGAACCATTAACTGATGGTGGAAGCAAAATCATAGGTTATGTTGTTGAAAGACGTGACATCAAGAGGAAGACCTGGGTTCTGGCCACTGACCGTGCAGACAGTTGTGAGTTTACCGTCACTGGACTGCAAAAAGGAGGAGTTGAGTACCTTTTCCGTGTGAGTGCAAGAAACAGAGTCGGCACTGGTGAACCAGTAGAAACTGACAATCCTGTAGAAGCAAGGAGTAAATATGGTAAGAAGTTTTTAAGCAAATAGCAAACTAGTTTATCTTTGCTTTTATCCCCAATATAACCCAAAGCTCTTGTTTTCTTCTTCTGTGGTGAAATCCAGATGTTCCAGGCCCTCCTTTGAATGTAACCATCACTGATGTGAATAGATTTGGTGTCTCACTGACATGGGAACCACCAGAGTATGATGGAGGTGCTGAGATCACAAACTATGTCATTGAATTAAGAGATAAGACTTCTATCAGGTGGGACACTGCCATGACTGTAAGAGCTGAAGACCTTTCTGCAACTGTCACTGATGTGGTGGAAGGACAGGAGTACAGCTTCCGGGTCAGAGCCCAAAACCGAATTGGAGTTGGAAAACCAAGTGCAGCCACACCCTTCGTCAAAGTTGCTGATCCAATTGGTATGCTCATCAAAAAGGAAAATAGTTACTGCATGAAATCAGAAATTAGGCCTATCAATTAAAGTAAATCAAATTAAACAAAACCTAATGAAAAGTGAGAATATCAGAAAAATTGGAACAAAATTGTAGAAACCGAGACTGTGCCTACATTTATTCAATGAATTCAGTAAACCTGTTATTTTTAATAAGGATGATAGAATTGATTCCAGCACTGTCTTAATAAATTGTTACTAAATTAAATGGTACACTCCAACTATTTCATTCCAGAGAGACCAAGTCCTCCTGTGAATCTAAATTCCTCAGATCAGACTCAGTCATCAGTTCAGCTCACATGGGAACCTCCTCTGAAAGACGGAGGAAGCCCCATAATAGGCTATATAATTGAGCGATGTGAAGAAGGAAAAGATAATTGGATTCGTTGCAATAAGAAACTTGTCCCTGAACTGACTTACAAGGTAGGGCATTTGCATTAAAAAAAATATATATTCAGTGTGTGATCATAGACTTCAATGTATACATTTTTTACAAATGTTAATTCATAATTCTAGGTTACTGGATTACAAAAAGGAAATAAATATTTATATAGAGTATCTGCAGAAAATGAAGCTGGTGTTTCGGATCCATCTGAAATTCTTGGTCCTCTCACTGCTGATGATGCATTTGGTAAATGGATATTTTATTTTTAGATCTGGGAATAGCACAAAGCTACTTTGGGGTAACAAGGACTTAAATATAGTACTGGAAACTCATTAATTTTTCTTCTTTGTAGTTGAACCAACAATGGATTTAAGTGCATTTAAAGATGGTCTGGAAGTTATTGTCCCAAATCCGATCAAGATCCTGGTTCCAAGTACAGGCTATCCAAGGCCAACTGCCACCTGGTCTATTGGAGACAAGTTGCTAGAAGCAGGGGACCGTGTGAAAATGAAGACCTTATCTGCCTATGCTGAACTTGTCATTTCTCCAAGTGAACGTCCAGACAAGGGCATTTACACACTGAAATTAGAAAATCGTGTGAAAACAATTTCAGGGGAAATTGATGTCAATGTAATTGGTAAGGAACTGAACTTTTATTATCTAAGGTGATTTGGCAGTATTAACAAATACTAGTTCAAGCTATCAATGATACTGACTTGTGATTGCATTTTTTTCAGCTCGCCCAAGTGCACCCAAAGAACTGAAATTTAGTGATATAACCAAGGACTCAGTACATTTGACTTGGGAACCACCTGATGATGATGGAGGAAGTCCATTAACTGGTTACCTTGTTGAAAAGCGGGAAGTCAGCCGGAAAACATGGACTAAAGTAAGTGTTGAACAGTGATGCATCAGCTCCAGAAATGAGAGTGTGGGGAATTCCAGAAGGTTGGGATGTCATGCAAAACTTTTATGTGTCACATCTTTTTACCTTTACCTCACTGAAAATATCCCAAAACTTTTTAAAAATGCATTGATGGGCCAGGCGCAGTGGCTCACGCCTGTAATCCTAGCACTCTGGGAGGCCGAGGCGGGCGGATTGTTGGAGCTCAGGGGTTCGAAACCAACCTGAGCAAAAGCGAGACCTCGTCTCTACTAAAAATAGAAAGAAATTAATCAGACAACTAAAAATATATAGAAAAAATTAGCCGGGCATGGTGGCACATGCTTGTGGTCCCAGCTACTTGGGAGAATGAGGCAGAAGGATCGCTTGAGCCCAGGAGTCTGAGGTTGCTGTGAGCTAGGCTGATGTCACAGCACTCACTCTAGCCCAGGCAACAAAAGTGAGACTCTGTCTCAAAAAAAAAAAAAAAAAATGCATTGATCCTAATGCTTCCTAAGGTAGTTCACCCTAGACTTGGTATAATTGCCTCATTTTGTGACCCTTACCAAATTTTCAGCTAGGTTTGTTAAAAAATAAAACAAAACATACCTACTCACTTTATACCTGATAAATACTAAATATGCCCCCGTTAAGCTATAAGCCATTCTAAGGAAAGTAAGTATTTATTTCCCTGGTGGTCATACCACTTCTCATTCCACTAGAATAGCTTAGTTGGCCTAATCTGCCATTTTTTCTTCCTTATGTTTATACTAGTTACTATTCTTTTTTTCTCTCTTTTCAAACCTAGGTTCTTATATGATATGCTAGTTACTAATCTTTACCCTGATTTAAAATAGTATTTCTAATAGCCAAGCTAGTGGAAAGAATCAACACCTCATTTGCCATCTTTTTTAATGTATGAAATTATGAAATAGTTTCTCTTTATACTGAGAGTCACATATTATTAGGTATCTTACTTTGCAATTTTTCCCACATATAAAATTAATGTAAGAATAATCCTTAGCATTCAAAACAACTTCCATTTGAATCTTTGCTCATGGTAAAAATCTTTTGACTTGGGGAAAGGTTTTTTGGGAAATAACTAATTAATTGTATCTCTTTGTCCCAGGTAATGGACTTTGTGACTGACCTAGAATTCACAGTTCCTGATCTTGTTCAAGGAAAAGAATATTTATTTAAAGTCTGTGCTCGTAACAAGTGTGGCCCTGGAGAGCCTGCATATGTTGATGAACCTGTAAATATGTCAGCTCCTGCAAGTAAGTACATCCTTGATGATTTCTTACCTAACTTCGTGCTACCTGTTTTTGCTTTTAGACCTGGAGTTGAACTTATGGGGCCAGGAAGGTGTTGATAATATGGAGATAACTTCATAGGAGGCCTAAGACTGACTCTCTCTTTCAAATGTTATAGCGGTACCGGACCCACCAGAGAATCTTAAATGGAGAGACCGAACAGCCAAGAGCATCTTCTTAACATGGGATCCCCCTAAATATGATGGTGGTTCACGCATCAAAGGATATATGGTTGAAAAATGTCCACGTGGTTCTGATAAATGGGTCCCCTGTGGAGAACCCGTTGCAGAAACAAAGTAGGTTTTCTAATTATTTGGCATGAGAGTAAATGTGTAGTCCTACTTACTAAAATGGGCTTTCTTTGGGAAAATTTAAATGTTAGTTTTTTTCATTAAGAATTTTCCTGGTGTGCCTATCTGATTTTAAAAACTGCCCCTGAACGTACTCCTGCTCGAGGTTTACATTAGTTACAGCACTGAAGCAATGAGATTTAATTGAAAGACTAACTAGTATTATGCTGGTATTAACTAGCATGAATTTTGGAAAGATTATGAATACTATACAATGGAGCAGACTATCTACATGACAGTAAAATATTCTCTTTTGTCTTCTGGCAGAATGGAAGTGACCGGCCTAGAGGAAGGCCAGTGGTATGCCTACCGTGTGAAGGCCTTGAACAGGCTGGGACCTAGCAAGCCAAGCAGACCCACAGAGGAAATCCAGGCTGTGGACACACAGGGTATTTACTTTTGACCTTTGTCTTATCAGTCAGGCCTCTGACTTTAATTCTGCTTGAACATGCCAATATCGTAAATAATCTTTTCCAATTCAGAGGCTCCAGAAATCTTACTCGATGTGAAGCTACTTGCTGGTCTCACTGTAAAAGCTGGAACTAAGATTGAACTTCCTGCCACTGTAACTGGAAGACCTGAACCTCAAATAACTTGGATGAAGGCTGATATGATTCTGAAGCAGGACAAAAGAATCACCATTGAAAATGTTCCTAAAAAATCCACAGTGACCATCGTCGATAGTAAAAGAAGCGACACTGGCAGGTACATCATCGAGGCTGTGAATGTCTGTGGCCGGGCCACTGCAGTGGCAGAAGTGAATGTCTTAGGTAAGAAAAGCTCTCATTTTAGAAGGGGACAAATTCATTTCAGCTACTTTCCTAAATAAAACATGTTAAAAAAATTTTTTTCTGCTTGTATAATTCCATCCACAGATAAACCTGGACCACCAGCTGCTTTTGACATCACAGATGTAACCAACGAGTCATGTCTTCTAACATGGAACCCACCACGAGATGATGGTGGATCTAAGATCACAAATTATGTTGTGGAGAGAAGAGCAACTGATAGTGAAGTGTGGCACAAGCTCTCATCAACTGTCAAGGATACAAACTTCAAAGCAACCAAATTAATACCCAATAAAGAATATATCTTCAGAGTTGCTGCAGAAAACATGTATGGTGTTGGTGAGCCAGTTCAGGCCTCTCCAATAATAGCCAAATATCCATTTGGTAAGTTTCTCAATCAGTTGACCAAAAAAAAAAAAAAAAAGATGCTTATGTCAAATTTGCGTTTACGTATCATATTTATATGTAAGACATATAACATTTTATGTCATTATCCTATCTACAGATCCACCTGGACCTCCAACTCGCCTAGAACCTTCTGATATCACTAAAGATGCAGTGACTCTCACATGGTGTGAGCCAGATGATGATGGTGGCAGCCCAATCACTGGATACTGGGTTGAAAGATTAGATCCTGATACTGATAAATGGGTTAGATGTAATAAGATGCCAGTAAAGGACACAACATACAGGTATGTCCAAAATCCTCATCAAGATGTTTAAATAGCAATATATTCAAATTATCACTCCTTAATCATTTGTATCAATTTACAAATGATTATATATTACCATAAAATTTTCACAATTATTTTTATTTATATTTCTATTAGTACATGATTTCAAAAATGATATAAAGTTTATTGAAGGATACATTTCTTAGTTTACTATAAAATATTAACTTTCTAGAAGTTTCAAAGTGTTAGGCCCTCCAGTATATTATAATAATGATTATTATGATAGATATTGTAATTAGATTGGTACATTTGTTCAAATCTAAAGTGTGTAACAGTAAAAAAGCAATTTTAAATTTATATTGAAATATTTTCAGTTAAATTTCCAAATCAGTTTTTCACAAATTAAGTAAATTAATCTCCTCTAGGTAAAATAAATATAGGTTTCTGCTTCTTACAACATTACACATACATTTTGTTCTTAATTCAGAGTGAAAGGTCTCTCCAATAAGAAAAAATACAGATTCCGTGTGTTGGCTGAAAATCTTGCTGGACCTGGAAAACCAAGCAAATCAACGGAACCAATCTTAATAAAGGATCCCATAGGTATTATTTATATAATTTTCTGTGGTTATTTTGAAGTTTATATTAAATCCTTTTTGACAAACCTAAATAATGATTTCATTGGCTTGCAGATCCTCCATGGCCTCCAGGAAAACCAACTGTAAAAGATGTGGGCAAAACATCATTAATGTTGAATTGGACAAAGCCAGAACATGACGGAGGGGCAAAGGTTGAGTCTTATGTCATTGAAATGCTAAAGACTGGAACAGAAGACTGGGTCAGAGTGGCTGAAGGAGTTCCCACCACCCAGCACCGGCTTCCCGGGCTCATGGAAGGGCAGGAATACTCATTCCGAGTTAGGGCTGTGAACAAGGCTGGGGAGAGTGAACCCAGTGAACCCAGCGACCCTGTGCTTTGCCGGGAGAAGCTTTGTAAGTCACTCGTGATGTCTGGGGTATAGAAATTCTTCTAATGTCTATTTGACATTATAATATAATTCTCTCATTATAATATGAGAGAATATGAAAAATTCATCATCATCATTATTATTGTTTCCTCCTTGCTATAGTATTTCCTAGTGACTACCAGAACATTCAGTGAAGACTGACTGTTGGACAATAAAAAAGTTGAGTTTGTTTTTCTTTCCTTCTTGTTCAGATCCTCCATCACCACCTCGCTGGCTTGAAGTTATTAATATCACAAAAAATACAGCAGACCTAAAATGGACAGTTCCTGAGAAAGATGGAGGGTCACCCATCACCAACTACATCGTGGAAAAGAGAGACGTGAGGCGGAAAGGCTGGCAGACAGTGGACACCACCGTCAAGGATACCAAATGCACGGTCACCCCACTGACCGAGGGCTCTTTATATGTGTTCCGAGTTGCTGCAGAAAATGCTATAGGACAAAGTGACTACACTGAAATTGAGGATTCTGTCCTGGCCAAAGACACCTTTAGTATGCTAACTTAATCTTTGTGATGACATTTGTCACAGGTTATCACTTTCCTTCTGATTTTTCTAATCATTGACTATTTTGCTTTCAGCTACCCCCGGACCACCCTATGCTCTGGCGGTGGTTGATGTGACAAAACGACATGTTGACCTAAAGTGGGAGCCACCCAAAAATGATGGTGGAAGACCAATACAGAGGTAGAATTCAAATTCATTCATAAAGAATAACTTATACTTCACTGCAAATTCTTAACTTTACTTTTTTCATTAATGCTAATGAAATGTTTTGTTATTTCAATAGATATGTCATTGAGAAGAAAGAAAAGTTAGGTACCCGTTGGGTGAAAGCTGGAAAGACCGCAGGACCCGACTGTAAGTTCAGAGTAACTGATGTCATTGAAGGAACAGAGGTCCAGTTTCAGGTTCGGGCAGAAAATGAAGCTGGAGTTGGTCACCCAAGTGAACCCACGGAGATCCTATCAATTGAAGATCCAACAGGTAAGTACTGCTGATTATACGAAGGATGTTGTCTAGAAATGGATGATGAGACTGCAGATGTGAATGCTTCCCTCTTTTCTCAGGTCCTCCCTCACCTCCTCTTGACCTACATGTGACCGATGCTGGGAGAAAGCACATCGCCATTGCTTGGAAGCCTCCAGAGAAAGACGGTGGAAGTCCTATTATAGGATACCACGTTGAAATGTGTCCAGTAGGCACCGAAAAATGGATGCGAGTTAATTCTCGCCCAATAAAAGACTTGAAGTTCAAGGTTGAAGAAGGTGTTGTTCCTGACAAAGAGTATGTTCTGAGAGTGAGAGCTGTCAATGCTGTCGGTGTCAGTGAGCCATCTGAAATCTCCGAAAATGTGGTTGCCAAAGACCCAGACTGTAAGAACACAGTGTCTTTTATAGGTAATAAAATAGGCTTTACTCATGCACTGTATTTTGACATGCTCTTTTTTTTTCTCTTTTGGATCATATCTTACAGGCAAACCAACAATTGACCTGGAAACTCATGACATTATTGTTATTGAAGGTCAAAAATTAAGCATTCCTGTTCCCTTCAGAGCTGTCCCAGTTCCAACTGTTAGTTGGCATAAAGATGGCAAAGACATTAAAGCAAGTGATAGATTAACAATGAAGAATGATCACATCTCTGCACACCTTGAAGTTCCCAAGAGCATCCACGCAGATGCTGGAGTTTATACCATTACACTGGAGAATAAGCTCGGCTCAGCAACTGCTTCAATCAATGTCAAAGTCATAGGTAATCATTCTTGGATGAAACACAAGACATTCTTCACATGTTGGGGAATTAGTTAACTTTACAGTGTTAGTGTAAATGGTTTCATGAATTGGCAATTTGTAAACTAAACATCCCTTCAGATTATTTCTTTCCATGTGAGAAGTAAAGCAATTCTAAAGAGATGAAATTGCTAAACCCCAATTAAACTAATCTACATCAGTTTTAATTATTTGCATGTGAAATGCTAATTTAAATAAAAGATACAGCATACCAGAAGAATGTTGAAATGACCAATAGTCATTTAATTGTATAAATTCACATTTTTTGATAATGTTCTCAACCAGGGATAGTAACATTTTCTCCCCCCCCCTCAAATGATATTTGGAAATTTATGAGGCCATTTTTTCCTGGACACAAAGACTCAGGGGGGTACTACTGACATTTAGTAATTAGGGGGCAAGGATGCTAAAGGCTCTGCTGTGTGAGGGACATTCCAGCACATGAAAGATTATCCTACCCCAAATTACAAATAGCCCCACTTATAAACGATGCATTATTAAAATTCTTAGTTTTCAGGATTACAATAATAATTATCAACTTTATTTGTACTAGGCTTACCTGGACCATGCAAAGATATTAAAGCAAGTGACGTGACCAAGAGTTCTTGTAAACTAACCTGGGAACCTCCAGAATTTGATGGTGGAACCCCAATTCTTCATTATGTCCTGGAACGCAGAGAAGCTGGGAGGAGGACATATATACCAGTCATGTCTGGTGAGAACAAACTGTCTTGGACTGTAAAGGATCTCATACCAAATGGCGAATACTTTTTCCGTGTTAAAGCGGTCAACAAGATTGGTGGAGGCGAATATATTGAACTGAAAAATCCAGTCATTGCTCAAGATCCAAAGCGTAAGTTTGAGAATGGATGTACTAGGGATTAATATGCAAAGTTTTTGTTTAAAGAAGATGGTTTTCCTGATATTAACAGTTTTTTCTTTGGTTCTTCAGAACCCCCTGATCCACCTGTGGATGTTGAGGTTCATAATCCTACAGCTAAGGCAATGACTATTACATGGAAGCCACCTTTGTATGATGGAGGGAGCAAGATAATGGGTTACATCATAGAAAAGATTGCTAAAGGTGAAGACACATGGAAGAGATGCAATGAGCACCTGGTACCGATCCTGACCTATACAGCGAAAGGACTTGAAGAGGGAAAGGAATACCAATTCCGTGTGCGAGCAGAGAATGCTGCTGGTATTAGTGAACCTTCTCGGGCCACTCCTCCAACCAAGGCTGTGGATCCCATTGGTAAGTCTTGTTCAGTGGGGTTGCCACTTTCCCTTTGTAAAACAAACAAAAACAGTGTTTCATTAGATATTTTCATTAGAATTGAAAACAATTATTGTTTTTGATCATTATAGATGCCCCAAAAGTCATTCTGAGAACAAGCCTAGAAGTGAAACGAGGTGATGAAATAGCACTTGATGCAACTATTTCTGGATCACCTTACCCGACTATTACATGGATAAAGGATGAAAACGTCATTACACCAGAGGAAATTAAGAAGCGAGCAGCAGCACCCATGGTTAGAAGGAAGAAGGGTGAAGTTCAAGAAGAAGAACCATTTGTCCTGCCTCTAACACAACGTTTGAGTATTGACAACAGTAAACAAGGAGAATCTCAGCTACGTGTCCGAGATTCCCTCCGACCTGACCATGGCCTGTATATGATCAAAGCTGAAAATGACCATGGTATCGCAAAAGCTCCTTGTACCGTCAGCGTGTTAGGTAAATAGTTAAAACTATACTTTCCAATGGAAAGAAGTCTATATAAGGGTTTTAGTAAAACATAAAAATAAGGAGTTTAGGGAGAGTTAAAAGAAGTAGGAAACAACTTAAGGAAGTTGTCCTCAAGCACATTTATCTCCTGATAAACTAACAAGAAATCAGCTGACCTTGTTACTTGTCAGCTGATGTGTCACAAAAATAGACAGATGTGGGAAAAACAGAAATCATGTCAAAGGAGTATACTAACATTTACATTTTCCATAGCAACTATTTCTAAACAGATTTTTAATCACTATTCTCTTTTGAAATATTAGACACACCAGGACCACCAATCAACTTTGTATTTGAAGATATTAGAAAGAACTCAGTCCTCTGTAAATGGGAACCACCCCTTGATGATGGTGGCAGTGAAATCATAAACTACATTTTGGAAAAGAAAGATAAGACAAAACCTGACTCAGAATGGATTGTTACCACGTCAACACTTAGACACTGCAAATATTCAGTCACAAAATTGATTGAAGGAAAAGAGTACCTCTTCCGTGTAAGAGCTGAAAATAGGTTTGGGCCTGGACCACCATGTGTTTCCAAGCCATTTGTAGCTAAAGATCCATTTGGTAAGGTTCCTTTCACATCTAAAGTTTACTTTTTTACCATATACTTTGTTATATACATTACCACAATTTTTACAATTGAATTATCATTTCATATTAGGAAATTAATTCAAATATGTTATTATTTTTATCAGAACCACCTGATGCACCTGATAAGCCCATTGTGGAAGATGTGACTAGCAACAGTATGCTAGTGAAATGGAATGAACCAAAAGATAACGGAAGCCCTATCTTGGGTTACTGGCTTGAAAAACGTGAGGTTAATAGTACACATTGGTCTCGTGTCAACAAAAGCCTCCTGAATGCTTTGAAAACCAATGTGGATGGCCTGTTAGAAGGACTCACCTATGTCTTCAGAGTATGCGCCGAAAATGCAGCTGGACCTGGAAAGTTCAGTCCACCTTCAGATCCCAAAACAGCACGTGATCCAATCTGTAAGTAATTCCTTAAGAAGACAGTGAGATAGAGTAAGCTACTGTACATTTTAAAACCAACAGTGAGTTTGATTTGTGTACCTGCATTCATTCTAGCTCCACCCGGGCCACCTATCCCAAGAGTCGCTGATACAAGCTCTACAACTATTGAACTAGAATGGGAACCCCCAGCTTTCAATGGTGGTGGGGAAATTATCGGCTACTTTGTCGATAAGCAGTTGGTTGGCACTAACGAATGGTCACGCTGCACAGAGAAGATGGTCAAGGTCCGTCAGTACACTGTCAGAGAAATCCGAGAGGGTGCCGATTACAAACTTCGGGTGAGTGCTGTCAATGCTGCCGGTGAAGGACCACCTGGAGAAACAGAACCTGTCACTGTGGCTGAACCACAAGGTACTTAAAAGTTATTTGAATACAATTATGGACATTGTCTCAGTATGGGACTATTTTTTCACCTTTCTTGGGCTAACATGTGACCGTTCTCTTACAATAGAGCCTCCAAATGTGGAACTGGATGTTTCCGTCAAGGGTGGAATACAAATAATGGCTGGGAAGACTCTTAGAATTCCAGCTGTGGTCACTGGTCGTCCTGTGCCCACAAAAGTATGGACCATCGAGGAAGGGGAGCTGGATAAAGACCGCGTTGTAATAGAGAACGTTGGAACCAAATCTGAACTAATTATCAAGAATGCATTGAGAAAAGATCATGGCAGATACGTGATAACAGCTACTAATAGCTGTGGTTCCAAATTTGCAGCCGCCAGGGTAGAAGTTTTCGGTAAGGAAGGTTGCACGCATGTTCATGGGATTTTCCCAAGTGATATTATCTTATTACATCGATTTTTTTTTTTGGCTTATTTTGTTTTGTAGATGTCCCTGGTCCAGTTGTCGACTTAAAACCTGTTGTGACAAACAGAAAAATGTGTCTACTTAACTGGTCTGATCCAGAAGACGACGGAGGAAGTGATATCACAGGCTTTATTATTGAAAGAAAAGATGCCAAGATGCATACTTGGAGACAAGCAATAGAGACTGAGAGATCTAAATGTGACATCACAGGTCTTATTGAGGGACAAGAATATAAGTTCCGTGTTATTGCCAAGAACAAGTTCGGCTGTGGCCCTCCTGTTGAAATAGGACCAATTCTTGCTGTTGATCCACTAGGTAAAAGAGAAGGTTTTCATTCTGTTTATAAAATAAATACTGTTTTGCTTTTAGTTATATCATTTCTTTACTGAGTTTTATGGCTTCAAACTCCTACAAGTGTCAAGATCTACAGCTAGAGAGTAACAAGAAAAGTAAATCAAATAATTGCTAGCGACTTTAAAGATACCACATTTGCTATAATTTCCATGTAATTTTTGGCTCTAAGTATATTAATCATGCATGGTTTTGTGTACTGAAAAACTGGGATCTACTGGGCTTAATAATAACCTAGAAATAGTTTAGAAGTATTCAGTCTTTCTGATGGAATACAATGTAATAGGTTTTTAAAAGATTTAACAATTTAGTAGTTAAAGAGAGTTGACTGTTTTCCTAAGATCACAGGATAGATAATAACCTTAGGATAAATGCCTTAGTCTTCCTCTACCCTCAAAAATTCCTTGACTGAAAGGATAGAGAGGCCCAAAATCAGAAAGAGCCACCAAAGAATAGAAGACCATCCAGAGAAAAATCTCTCAAAAACCAATATAACACTAAAATTGCACACTGACATCCCATCTAAGAAACCAAGCCTTCTAGGAAGATCCATTCTTCAAGAGACAGAAGTTATTCCTTTACCACTACCCCCTGAGAAATAAAAATAAAGGAAATTACTACCTACACCACTGTTACAGCTCATCTCAGCATGTCCACTGTACTCAAGCTATGCCAGAGGCATCAGAACAGAGCTGGGCTTCCACTGCTTCTGGCTGCGTAACAGACAGCAAGCGTGGCCGGGGTCTGGTTTCACCATTCAAAGCTTACTCTCTTGGTTCTGTCCTTCTGGGCACAAAACTGCAATAGCATTAAATAAGTTCTCTTTCCACCATATTTTAAACCCACATGAGAAAACATGACTCAAAGTATGTTCAGTAGACATATCCACTATCTGTTAATGAAAGAAGAAACACTTTCCTCTCTGCTGGTCTTTCAAAGAAAAACTTCACAGACCTACTTTCCTAGTTCATTAAAATTAGAAGCTTTCCCAGTGACAGAGGTAAATAAAATGCTAAATGTCAAAAAGCATATGTGTCTCTTGATTTATTTTTAACTAGTAATCTTGCTGAAAAGTTTGTTAAGAAAAATTCTGCTATAAGAATGCCTATGAGGTCGGGCGCGGTGGCTCACGCCTGTAATTCTAGCACTCTGGGAGGCCGAGGCGGGTGGATTGTTTGAGCTCAGGAATTCGAGACCAGCCTGAGCAAGAGCGAGACCCCGTCTCTACCAAAAATAGAAAGAAATTAATTGGACAGCTAAAAATATATAGAAAAAATTAGCCGGGCATGGTGGC
>CAUYSK010114747.1:0-22808 GCA_963575035.1 Avahi laniger
CCTGGAGGCTGGAAGTCCCAGATCAAGATGTCTCAGGGCTGGTTCCTCCTGAGACCTCTCTTCCGGGCCTGTAGATGCCATCTTCTCCCTGTGTCCTTACGTGGTCGTCCCTCTGTGTGAGTGGGTCTGTGTCCTCATCTCCTCTGCTTATAAGGACACCAGTCCTGTTGGATCAGGGCCCACCGTAGCGACCTCATTTCACCTTAACCACCTCTTTAAAGACCTATATCAAAACACAGTCACATGGAGAGGTTAGGCAGATTAGGACTTTGACATATGACTTTGAGGGGGATAGAATTCAGCCCATAACACTATAGATGATCTATAGAATGACAAGATTCAAAATACCGTCTTTTTTTTATTTGGTTTGAAGGAATCTCACAGATACATATGCTTATGAACTCACACATCCATGTCCATAGGATCCGTCTATTGTTAAAAATTTTGCTTTTGATTTCCAGATTAAAAGAAAAATTATTTCAGCAATTTTTGACAAGTTGCCCACTGCCCGTGTGCAGTTTAAAAGTCCTATTGAGTATGCAATGCGTGAGTCACATGCACTTGGTCCATTTACACTTGCTAGGATGGAGTCATCCTACACATTGCAGAGCTCTTGTGCATAATCGAGCCTGAGCTTACCAGTAAAATCCCTCACAGTCCCTCCCTGAGCTCTTTTGTTCAGTTTATAGTGCCTTATCCATTCCACAAACTCCAAAATATTCCCCTAATGCAGGTGTACGAGAAATATTTACCGAGCCGTCCTACAACCCTGTGTCGTGAATAACATTGTAATTGACTGATTTACTGACTCAAACCTTTAAGTAAAACCACAATCGTGATCTCTAAGCAATGATGTTTATCATGGTTTTCTCAGAAACTGCAAAATAGAGCATATTCTAGATTTTTCTTAGCCTGTGCTTCATGTGTTATTTTTTATGCAAATTCAAAAGTAAGTGCTAAATCGGTAGACAGTAGAAGTTGGAAACACACAAATGGGACAAAGAAGGAAATATTGCTGTTAAATTTGTGAAAATAAACAAAGAGTGCTGATGAGCCTTATTTACCGAAAGTGATTAAAATGGAGGAAATATTTAAAAATAAAATTTACATTGTGCATTTTAAGCAGTGGTATGGGTAATCCACACTGCTTGGCAGAAATGTTGGTGTCACACCAATTGTGTGGCATTAATTCACATCCATGTGCATGTGATTAGTGACATGGATTGACTTATGTTCCCATGCAAAATTCCTGTGTTGGAGCCCTAAACCCCAGGACCTTAGAAAGTGACTGTATTTAGAGATGGGTCTTTAAAGAGGTGATTAAAGTAAAATGAGGTCACTAGGGTGGGCCCTGATCCAACAGGGTTGGTGTCCTTATAAGCAGAGGAGATGAGGACACAGACAGGCACAGAAGGCTGACCCCGTGAGGACACAGGGAGAAGATGGCGTCTACACGCCCAGGAGAGAGGCCTCAGGAGGAACCAGCCCTGAGACACCTTGATCTTGGACTCCCAGCCTCCAAGATGTGAGAGAATAAAAGTGGTTGTTTATGCTAATTAAATTAGCAGTTATTAGTAGATAAAGTAGGGAGAAGGTATATGTATATTTCTGTGTGCATATGTGTACATGTTTGTGCGTGTGTGTGTAGAAATCAGTTGCCAACTTTTACTTCTTCAAAGATCTGGGGATTTCCAATGACTTCAGGTCAATCTTTTTCTATATCCAAATAATTTAGAAAATATGAACTTGATCAAATGCCAAATTAGAGAGACAAGGTCATTGTTGTTTCTATTGTTTATTTCACATATGTACTTAGGACTATCAAAATATTAAATTATTTATCAATGTTCAATTCCTTGAACACCAGATTTCAACAATTTTTTCTATGTATAGTGCAGAAGAGTTAATATTAATAAAATAATATCAGAAACTTTAAATAATTCAAGGGAATATGTAAATAAGTCTTTATTTGAATATTTACATTTTATGAACTTTGAAACTTTCCAAGTGAGTGAATAACATGACTTTTTATTTTTTTAATGTCATGTCCTAAGTCAATATATAGGTCATGTCAGAATTCTTAGCTTCAGGAAAAGGTTAAGAAAATGATTTTTCAAGGAGAATGCCTAAATATATGCAGAAATGACTTGCTTTGCCATATAGAATCACAACTGGAATTTCAAAAAGCCATAAACTTTCTCCTTATTTTTTTCAATGATAATTTGAAAGTTTTATTTAGAAAGAATGGAATGAATAAAGACACATAGCATATTCACTCTTTTTTCTTCTTTTCTCTCTTCATATTATAGCAGAAATTACAACTTCCCCAGTTGATTGTCAATGAATCTATTCTGTCATGAACCAAATGTGGAAAAAACAATGTGGGTAAAAACAATGATTGTCCAATGAGAGTTATCTTTTAGTCTGTGTCCATATATTTAAAAAGCTAGTCTAGCCATGTAGTTAAATAAGCTAATATGTATAGCATTTGCCACAATATTATACTCTAGGGATAAACTTTTAGGCAAGAAATGTGACCCAGCCCTCCTTCTGTTAATCCAAATGTGGTCTATGGCTACAGACCCATAGAAATTAAATGTATGTGGAATCTTGCCCAGGCGCGGGGGCTCACGCCTGTAATCCTAGCACTCTGGGAGGCTGAGGCGGGAGGATCGATTGAGCTCAGGAGTTCGAGAATGGCCTGAGCAAGAGCAAGACCCCGTTTCTACTAAAAAATAGAAAGAAATTGGCTGGACAACTAAAAATATATAGACAAAATTAGCCGGGCATGGCGGCACATGTCTGTAGTCCCAGCTACTCGGGAGGCTGAGGCAGAAGGATGGTTTGAACTCAGGAGTTTGAGGTTGCTGTGACCTAGGTTGACGCCACGGCACTCTAGCTCAGGTGACAGAGCGAGACTCTGTCTCAAAAAAAAAAAAAGAAAGAAAGAAAGAAAGAAAGAAAGAAAGAAAGAAAGAAAGAAAGAAAGAAAGAAATTAAATGTATGTGGAATCTAAAACAATCCAACTGATTTTGATTGTTTTTGATTAAGCTACAGAAGAGGAAGCATGGAAATGTGGAGATATTGGTCAAAGAGTATAAAATCTTGGTTAGCCAGGAGAAATGTGTTTTTTTTCCTTTTTCTTTTTCTGGGTTCTATTGCACTGGGTGGTGGATATAGTTTATAATAGAATATTGTCCATTTCAAAATTGTCAAAAGAGTACATTGTAAATGTTTTCACCATACCATGTTAAGGATTTGAGGTGATGGGCAGGTTAACTAACTTGATTTAATTATTGCATGTTATATTAATAAAATATGACATGAATTTGCATCCCATAAGTTTATGCAATGATAAGTTGTCAATTTACAATAAAATAAAATAAAGTGTATGGACCCAACCTAGACCTTCAGAATCAGAACATTTTGCAGAAGTGTACCTTTTACCAATCTCTCCATATCATTCTTACTTCCACCAATGCTTGAGAACTGCTGTTCTGGTAGGTTATGCCAAAATGCAGAAGGTATATACTATGTGATAAATGGAATATACTGCATACAGTGAAGAAGGAAAACAGACTGATGAAGGTTCTTCCCCAAAAAATCCACCAAAATTAAGACCAAATCTGAGATTTGAGGATGATAGTTTGCTCATTTAACCACACTATCCTGCAAAAGACTGTGTTTCTAGTTAAAGTCTATTTGTTAAGTCCAAAAAATGTGAATTCAAATTGCTCACCCTCCACTTTAATAAAACAGAGCCTGTGATGTAGCCCACGGCTATGGAGACAGTTTCATGAAGGTCACTCCTTACATGCTCATGTACACGTTCTTCACACCTAAAACTGGTACAAGTTGAGAGAGAGGAAATTAGGAAGTGGCAGCTTCACTTGTCCACCCTGCCTTATTCCAGGGATAAAGGTAAGTTAACAGTGTTTCAACTGCTAGACCAAAATCACCCAATCAAATCACCAGGGGAAATTAAACAGAATCATTTACAAATTCAGAAAGTACATGGGCATGGTCAGCAATCCCCAAGCCCTCATCAACACAGAATTAGTCTGTGCAGGAATATGGTAGAGCATCTTTGAATGTAGTGCCTGGATTATGGATGGTGAGGGAGTTTGGAATATAGGAAAGTAAAGAAAAGGAAGGAATAAATATTTAAAAATCTCAAGATTAGTGCACAGTAAGGGTATAATTCACTCCTTCACATATTTTAAATTTGTAAAAATTTAAAACAGGAAATGAATGGCCATGTCGAATAGCTGTAATGTACAGAGGTAGAAATATTTGAATTCAAATAGAAAAACTGTTAGAACTGAAAGAGCTATATGCCTAAAATTTGACGGGTAGGAAACATGACTCTAAACTTATTTTAAATATTACGAGTGGTGATCTATTTAAATGTATCTATCAGTTTGCATATTTAATTTCTTATTAATAAATTATAACAGGTCTTATGAGTTGAGTCATGGATTTGAAGTAACTCCATGTCTTCTTTAATATGTGAATCTATGACTATACAGATGCATCATTAAAAGCCATGAGGCTGATCTTCCAGAAGGAATTACTTAATTATCAGCTATATATCAGGCAACCATCCACTCGATTATAGAGAACGTCACAATCTGACACAGTGATAAATTTAAGGCTTGTAAGAAATCGGTGCAAACATTCTAGATAGAGATGTTCACATTTAAGATAAAGATTCCAGGCTTATTTTCATTTAAGAAGATTTTTGATTTTTATTATGGGTATGGAGATGTATTGACAGATAAAGTGAGTATAATTAAATGTTAACACTAGAAACTAGGGGATGGATATAGGGGTGTTTGCTATAAAATTCTTTCAATGTCTCTGTACATTTGAAAAATTTCATAATAAAATGTGGGACCAAAAAAAGATTGTTTTTGTTCAAAAACACATGGATGATTTGACTCTTGGCCACATTATGCAAGTATAAAATACTTAAGCCCCCTCCACCGCCATGTTTCTTATTGCCTAGGCATTCCACTGCTGGACGCAATTGCTGATAGATCCTCACCCTCTAAACCAAGTTGCCAGAAATGAACGTAGAAAATAAAAATAGGCACCTGTGCCGAAAGAAGAACCTATTAAGTAGAACAGGTGAACAATTTCTCACATGAATATTTTAATGCAATAATTAAAGCAGAGAGTTGCCAGGCCTGTGCTGAGTGCTGATTCATTAACTTCCAAATTCCTGTAACTGACAGGCATCTGAAGCTACCTGGTGTGTGTAGATAATAAAACGTTAAAGTCAGGGACATTATTTTCACGCTCTACTGCTTTAGTTCCTGAAATAAATACTATCGCGCTGGGTCCATTAGGTTTATTTCTCTTCTGCATGAAGGGTAGCTTCATCGCACTAAAAAGCCGCCACTGAGATCATCTTATTTTCTGGGAAAATGAGGCATTTAAAAGACAAAGGACACGTCCAAGGTCATCACGTTGGCATTGTGGCCGTACACACGTTCTGTACACTATTTAAAAATAAAGTTTCTTTAAATAAAGGACGTTAAGATTTTTTTTTCCCCTTGTGAAGTGTGATCTTATGAATTAATGTCAAGGTCAACGTATTTATCATTCTGAAAATGAGGTGGAAAAAAATAAACTAATGGCTATTTCCAAGATTTCCTTCCTACTGGCATATTGAGAGAAAAAAAAATCCATTTGTATATTTATTCACTATAAACCTATTCTTCAAATGATACATGTGTTAAAAAATTGCCGGAATGTTGTATTTTAGATGGAATCCTGCTAAAACTTGTTCAGTGAAAATGATAAAGAGGTCGATGCCTAGGAATGATTGTTTAAATGCACAACTTTATTTTTTTTTTAAATGAAGAAAGGAATAAATATATAATAATCTCAAGATTATTGCACAGTAAGGATATCATTCACTCCATCACATATTATTCAATATTTGCACTGTACTGTCCACTGTAATAAGTAAGAAATATCTTACCTTTCAAAATTTCATCTTACATTTCAGAATTTCCTAATCATCTATGTTGAGCCGGGACTGTGCAGAGTTTGAAAATGTAGCACACTTTCAGATGCGTTGCAATGACTAGAGCATTGTTGTTGGTCCTGGTAATTATGATTATATTAACTTACTAACAAATATAGTTGGTTCTCAATACATGTTTGTTGAATATGTAAATGAATTCATGAAAGAATAAAACCTAGGTGCATTTTTTACTATTCCAACTGTGCTTGCCAGGTTTCTAAGAAAACCAGTTAAAGCAAACATCAGGACATTCTTGCTGAGGCACAAAGTTAAAACTTTACAAGAATTAAATGTCCAGAGAACATTTGTTATCACAGCATGAAGTGTTCATATCTCTTTCAACACCAGAAACTAGGAAAATTACAACAAAAACATTTATAATCCCAAACTGAGTTAGAGTAATAAATAGGAAGTGTTAAAATATCTCTGTGCTTGCAGGAGTCCAATTTTGACTTCAATTTTAAATTTCCTTCTCAAATCTTATTATTTTTTTATAGGCAAAATTATTACCACTACTATCATTTTTATTTAATGCAATTATCCTTGAGTAACCCTGACTAGCTCATTCAAATTATTTTTATTATATATATTTTTTTATTTCTGAATATTACAGGGCTACAAGCATTTTGGTTACATAAGTTGCTTTTGTACCATTTGAGTAAGTTATAAGTGTGCCCATCCCCCAGATAGTGAGCACTGTACCTGTTAGGTGTGAATTTACCCATCCCTTCCTCCCCCCTCCCACCTGCTGGATTTCTGATGAATGTTACTTCCATATGTGCACATAAGTGTTGACAGGTATGTTTACTGAGATTATATGTTCTTTTGATTTTTAATGCTCTTCACCTTGGTTAGAAGTAAAAAACTGTGACTTCATTTTTGAGAATAATTGTCTGAAGTTCATAACTGATGTCATTTAATCATGCAAACCATGAGTAGTGAACAATGTAGCAGTGAAAATTCTGATATATTCTGAAATAAAGTCTCATTTCTTGCTACTCATAAAAACTTACATGTGATGTCATCATCTCAAAATTATCTATCCAAACAGATATCTTGAATTTTTCCCCCAATTCTCCCACAAAATATCCCTTTCCCTGGGATTTTCATCCATATTAGTGAATGATTCTATCACCCCATTGATTTCTCAGCCAAGAATCACCATGTCCAATTCTTCGCTATTTTCACTGTGCCAACCATTCCATTGACCTTAGAAGGATCTTTTTAAAATATAAATCAGAGCATGGCACCCCCTACTTAAAATCCTGAATGCCTTCCCATCAGACTTTAAAAATATCCCAATCTTCTAGATACCTCCTACAGTCAAATTCGTAAGAACAGAGAATGGAATGGCGGTTACCAGGGGCTCAGAAGAGAAGGGGAACATGGGGAATTGTTCTATGGGTATAAAGTTTCAGTTGTGCAAGCTGAATAAACTCTAGAAATCTTCTGCACCATGTAGCACCTATAGTTAACAACACTTGTCTAGTGTACTGAAAAATTTGTTAAGAGGGTAGATCCCATGTTGAGTGTCTTAACACCACCCACCACAAATAAGTAAGAGCACTCAAGGAAAAAAAATATCCCAAATCTTAGTATGCTCTGATAACACTGAAATGTTGGCCAAAGCATACTTCTCTGATCTCAAACCTTGTCACTTCTGGTTGGCTCTTCTGGCTTTTGCTTGGTTTCTCGAAGTGATCATTGCCCCTGTCTCAAAGCCTTTTAAAATATTTATTTCTATTTTTTTTCTTACTATACTCCTCCCCTAAGAGTTTGCATGGATAGTTCCATCTCTTCTGTTGGAGTTCACCTCAAAAGTTTTATTGTCAGTCATTGCACACTTTGCTAACCATCTTAAGGATTTTGTCAGCCTGCTCCTCAATTCAACACTGCTGTGAGCCCTGTTGTGTTTTCTTCAAAGTGCTGTCTGTAATTTAGCTGATCTGCCCACTGTTTGTTGACCTTAAATCCCCAGCACAGGAATGTTAAGTTTCATAAGGGTGGTGTGTGGTCTTTGGTTTACCTCAATGCTGTATCATTACGCTATAAACTAATCAACCACTGTCAGCATGTGCTTGTTACAGGTTGGATGGAAGTCCCTATCCCACAAATCCATCTGTTGAAGCCCTAATCCCCAGAACTTCAGAATGAGACTTTACCTGGAGATGGGTCTTTAAAGAGGTCAGTAAGGTAAAATGAGGTCACTAGGGTGGGCCCTGATCCAACAAAACTGGTGTCCTTATAAGCGGAGGAGATGAGGACACAGACAAACAAGTGGAACGACCACATGAGGACACAGGGAGAAGAGAGCGTCTACATGTCCAGGAGAGAGGGCTTAGGAGGAACCAGCCCTGAGACACCTTGATGTCAGACTTCCAGCCTGCAGGACTGTAATAAAATGTATTTTTGTTGTTTAAACCAGCCGGTCTGTGATAGTTTGTTATGGAAGCCCTGGTAAACTACAATAGAGTACTGAACAAATATTAACGCATGTTCATTAAACCTTTTATTTATGTGAAGAACACATAACTGTATTTTAGGAAATGGCATAGTTTCAGATTGGGCCCTCTGTTGCAACTCGTTTGATTTTGCCATGGCGTAATCCCTTAAGACATCATGATTTTAACTAAAAGCATAAGTAAAGTGGACATCCTTAAGAAAATAGCTCTTGGGAAATTGTTCACGATCTCAGAGTGTTACAAGCTAAGGTATTCATGCAGTGCACTCTTGTGCCATCTGTACAGACACACCAGGTACCTTAATATGAGGACATACAATCTGACCTACAGAAGGGTCCATTTTTCTTACTTTAATAGATTCTAACTTCAAGCGACACTTTTCGTTAAGCTCCAGTAAGCTAGCAGAATGCCCACAGAACCGTGCCCGTGAGTGGCGCTGAATCCAGTTTTTGATCACTGCTGATTGAAAGGACTACAGAGTGCTGAGGGAGCAGTTAACAACAAAGATATCGTTTTTAAATCGGCTAACGCTGCAGAGATGAGTGATCACTAACTTTGGGACCGTGAACTCAGGAGTAGCTCGGTATGAAGGGAGGCAGGTCAGAGAAGCTTTCAAAGCAGGTTGGCTTGCTTTTCAAGAGAATTGCCTGAGTTGCAACTTGGAAAGATAAACTTTTAATTCAACTTATATTTGTGGATTTGTACACGGTCTACTGTAGTTGACAGTGATTTAAATGATTTAACTCACTGAATTTGGTTTGGTGGGCAAAGAGATGGAAGAGTATCAGAAGACATGCAGCAAAGTATCACACTCACCCCTTTGTGGTTGGGTTGACATAGGGCGAATGGCTTAACTTCTTTGTTGATTTAGTTTTCTAGGAAACTGTTAATGGGACAAATTGGAGTGATTTTAAAGTCAGTTGCTGCATAGCAGTTCTGTGAATTTAAGTTCTCTAATGCCTACTAGCTTATCTCTATAGACAAAGCTACACTGCTTCACAGGTAGCACTAATTAGACCTTTCAAAATAACATTTGATGTGTTATTTGACATTATGCAGCATAATTGTGATCATAATTGTAAGATTTTCTCCTTCTTATAAATGATTTTTTGGTTCAATACACATTTTACTAATAATATATAATATGTCATCAAAAGATATAAATATATATAGCTGAATAGAAATTTTTTATAGTGATGCAATTATTCTATTTGCTATACATTGCCCTTTCTGTTTAATAAAATATCTTGGATAATAAAAATAGAAGACGACTATGATGACGATATCTTACATACACAGAGGCTACAGAAAATGTACCCTGATATTATGTAAATATTTACAATGAATGGGAATGTCCCAAAAGTTGTTTCATTTTTCACTACTTTGGGTCAGTTTTTAGTTGACATGGCAGACTAGTTCCCAACTGAAGTGAACATAAATCAGCTCTACTGTTTCCGCTATAAAGACAGTCCACCTCTCTGCTTGTTAAATATCAAGTTTTAACAGCCTAGGAGCCTGTTCTTTCTGAATTTTCGCTTGCCCCTTCATTCTCCACATTAAAGCCAAAGTAATGTTTCAAGGTGTGATTTATTGGAGAGAATCTATCAGAATTATTGGAACTAGAAGACGCTATAGAGATATTCTTTAGGAAACCCAGTCTTAATTCATTTTTCACATGCCTAATGTCCAAACTTTAGACTCCAAACCACGGACATAGCTTCAACTCAGGTAGGGAAAGAGAATGAATGTGGAGAAGGATGTGGAGATATTAATTGACCAGCCTTGTAATTAGCATGCCTTATGTTCACTCATTAGTTTTGGCTGTAACTCAACGATGCGGTCACACCTGGTTGTAACAGTAGATGGTAAAGGTAATTTACCTGCCTGCTGCCAAGATAGAAGAAATGGGGTTGGTGGTTCTCTACCACGGCTTGACAGAGGGAGAGAAGATTGCTAAGAGAAGAAACAGCCTTCTCTTAGGGACAAGCAAGACATGGTGATATAGAACACGCATTACAGACATTCTAACAAGTCCAATGTGACTAGACAGTAGTGTGCAAGGTAGGGGTGAAAGAATGGCAAGACTAAGACATATTTGGAAAAGAAAAGCCACAGAGGCCCCTGTATGTAATGCCAAGGACGTTGGCTTGTGTTCTGTAAGCAAAGCAAAATGAGAGAATAATCAGAAACTTAACATCTGGTCTGTTTTTGGAAAGAACATTCTTACAACGATTTGAATGCTGCGTGGAAGGACCCTGAGTGTGCAGGATTGGATTCGCTGAAGAATCTTCTAATAACAGCACAACTGGACTTGGGATACATTTCTACAAGAATACCTCTTAAGAATTGGTAGAAGGGGGGAGGGAGGAGGAGTGAGGAGGGAACGGGTATGTGCATACACAAAGAGTGCAATGCGAATCACCCAAAGGATGGACATATTTGAAACTTAGACTGAGGGAGGGAGGGGGGGCAAGGGCAACACATGTAACCTAAACGTCTGTACCCCCATATTGTGCTGAAATAAAAAAAAAAAAAAGAATTGGTAGATTTTCACATGCAAGAAAATCCCAAAAGCCCAAAACAATTGCAAACCAAACAACTGCAAATATAAACAACATCTAATGAGTCAAAACTAGAAAAGTAGTCAGTGAACAAAGCTAATTTTTTTTCTTTTTTTATTTCAGCATATTATGGGGGTCCAGATGTTTAGGTTACGTATGTTGCCCTTACACCCCCCCCACCACCGCCAAGTCCGAGTTTCAAGTTTGTCCATCTTCGGATGGTGCGCACTGCACTCTTTGTGTATGCGTATACCGGTCCTCTCCTCCCTCCCTCCTCCCCCTTGCCCGACATCCAATAGATGTTATTCTCATCTGTGCACTTATGTGTCGATCTGTTAATACCAATTTGATGGTGAGTACATGTGGCAATTTTTTTTTTTAATGAATGCCAACTTTAGGGAGGAGATTTGGGGGTTTAGTTTGGGGCCCATGGCATAAGATGTAAGAGCATGACCCGAGAATCCCAGATGAGGCAGAACTCTTGAAGGGGCTTGAGCTGGGCCTTGGTCAGTATTGATCTTGCCCCCTTACAGAAACAAAAGCAAGTGTTTCTGGAGAAAAGTGATTGCAACTTAGAATACCAGCTGCCACACATTACATCCAGTCAAATGTGAGATCACAAAATGACTGACCAAGATCAAAAGGAAAAAACCTCTTTGAGTAACAAAAACAAAGGACTCAGACAAAGAAAGCCATGATATGAGTGCAATTATAAGATGAAGAAAACATTTAAACAGATATGAGATATTTAGAGAAATTCAAAGAAAAACGAAAAACTCAGCCATGTGCACGAGACTATCCAAAGTCAATGGAATCTGAAAAAAAGAGCAAAATTGAAATTTTAGAAACATAAAAAAAGTCTTTGAATTTAAAAGTTCAAAACATGGGTAACTCTCAGTTGATCCACAGCTTAAGAGAGAAAGTAGGAAAACAGATTGGGGGAAAATGTTATAGTCCCTCCCAATCAGCAGTTTCTCTTTCTGTGGTTTCAATTATTCAATGTCAATAGGGGTCTGAAAATGTTAAATGGAAAATTTCAGAAATAAACTATTTTTTGGTTTTAAATTGCATGCTCTGCTGAGTAGAGTGATGAAACCCCCTGCTGGGGATACTGGGATGTATCCCCCACAGTGAAGGGGGAACTACTGTCTGCAAAAATGCATCTCAGAAAGGAAACTATGACAAGCATTTTTAAAAATATGAACTGGAATACCAAGATCATATGGACATCTGATCTGAGTCACAAAGGAATAAAGATTTTCCAGAATTAGCGAAATTTTTGACAAATGTCCAGAATTGAAATTCTTTCGATTTCAAAAGCAGAAATTGAAAACTATGTAAAGGAAACAAACAAACAAATCGCAATCTATGAGCACAAAGTGAGACCAAGTAGCAAATGGGGAACTCTTAAGAGTAGATTATGAAAAAGGGAATATCACCTAGATCAACTGCCAATGTATAATAAAGCAACAATTTCTCATGATTCTATTTGCATTTTAGGAGTATTTGGAGCTACTTCCCTTAATCTCATAGAGATTACTGAACATTCATATCGATGAATCCTAAAAAAGGTTTTGAGTGTTAATCAAAAGTCCTTCGAACGAAGAGTTGTATATGATCTGTGAATCTCCTGCTAATGTTGAATATTCACCTTTTAGTCTTTCTTGTTCAGAAACTAGAGTTTAAGATGAGGATAAATCCACCCTTCCCCGACTCCATCAAGCATCTCAGTCCTAAATCTTAATTCTAATAATTGCATATTAATCCCCCAAACGGGAATAATAACACATATTTTATGTGGTACTTCAGGATTTGAGGATGGGAATGGAGTAGAAGTCTTACCTCATACACACTGAAAATTAATTAGAAACTCTTATGTCATGTTTTTAGAAATGTAATCTTTTTATCATCAATGTATTTGTGTGATTATTTTCCCCTTAGATCTATTTATATAGTTAATTATATTGATAATATTCCCATGCCGGGCATGGTGGTTCATGCCTGTAATCCAAACACTTTGGGAGGCCAAGGTGGGAGGATTGCTTGAGGCCAAGAGTTCAAGACCAGCCTTGGCAACACTGTAAGACCCTGTCTCTACAAAAAAATAAAAAATTAGCCAGGTGTGGTGATGTGCACCTGTAGTCCCAACTGCTTGGGAGGCTGAGGCAGGAGGGTTGCTGGAGCATAGGAGGCTGCAGTGGGCTATGATGGGGCCACTGCACTCCAGCCTGGACAACAGAGTGAGACCCTGTCTCATTAAAATAATAATAAAGCAATAACATTCCTGTATTTCTCTTACTGAAACAAACTTGCACTCCTGGAATGTATGTTTATGATAATGATAATGATAATGATATATATATATATATATATATAAACTATCTTTGCTGATATTTTATTTTCGGTATTGACAATGATATTCAAATGACATTAATGTGTAGTTTTATTTGTGTCATTTCTTAAAACATCAGGTTTAGGAATGCATGTCCTGCTTCATGAATGTATTACATTTTCTTTGATTTGGATTTTTATAGAAAATATTCAGAGTGTCAATTAGTTGACGCTTTGATGGCAATCTCCTATAAAACCATTGGTCCAGGTGCCTTTTGGTAGAATTACTTACTTGAAATTTTTCTATGCTTCAAATGGAAATTTTTTGTAAAAGTATTCTTTCTCTACTTGAGTTGCATTTGATAAATAGTTACTTTTTAGCAATCAGACATTTAGCAAATTAGTAAATTTTTAGTAAATTAGACATTTCATCCAAGTGTATTTGTAATAACTTAAAACAAATCTTTCATAATGTCTCAATTTTCTGTTTGTTCCAATAGTTTTCTTCCTACTTGTTCTTTCTTAATTTTTGTATTTGCACTATTTTCTTTATTTTTCTTATATATAATGCTGTGTACATATTTTTAATTTTTTCTGAGTACAACCCTTACATTCTATTGTTCTCCCTGACTTCATTAATCCTGAAGTAAAAGAAAAGAAAAACATAAAATTTAAGCCCCAAATCATTAAATCATTAAATGAAAAACATGTAATGGTAAAGATTCCAATTAACAATTAAGATAAATTAATGAATAGCTATGTCTTAATTAAGGGGACAACTAATTTTCATTAAGGAAATACTAAGGAGATCCAAGGAGAAAGAGACAGAGTCACACAGTCAAGGGTTAAAAGCACACAAAAGGAAACAAATGAGCTAATCTTCAGTGAAATGCCTTTATGGATGCATATGACATTTACAGCTGAATAATAGATAACATGTTTAATCTACAGCTACCTAAACACATTCATGAAAATTGATCATGCGATGAGTGATAAAGTAAATATCCTTAAATTACAAAGGAAAAAAAATACAAAAATTCTTGTGCTTTTGTCTATTGAGTTTTGCTATAACTAATGCTTTTTTCTCAAAGGGGTTAGGATTTTATTTGTATGTTTCATTTGTGCATGTCTCATTAAGAAACACTTGAGTAATGATCCCTCATTAGTACTCGTGTCCTGTGTTACAGATTTCCTCCATTTTGGTGTGTATTGTGGGAAGAGTTTTTAGTTAAAATTTTTTGATTTTTCACTTTTGGTTTTATTTTAATAGTAGCTTCCAATGAGTTTTATTTTTTTTTCTTTCTGTTCATGTTTCAGTGTATAATTTTGCTTTACCATCAATAGCTGGTGTTTTTATTCCTGGGGTAGAGATTTTTTTTTATTATTATTATTATTTTAATGGTTTACCAGGTTTTTCAATTCAAGGGCACCCTCTTGGGTTCATACGGTGAAGTTATGCATTCTTAGGAGATGGCCTTTGGTTTTTTGTGTTGTTGTTGTTGTTGTTTTGTTTTGTTTTGATTTGTTTTGTAAGGAGAGCACCAGTTCTGGCGCACACTTCTGATTTTGTAGGACTGGTAATTTTACTTCTTGCTTTTTGGTTTGTCACTTTCTTTGCATTCAAATCTCCAAAGGATGCTACTTTTGTCAGGTGCTCACACACACACACCAGTAACGATTCCTTCTTCAAAGTGCCCCTGCACACTAAATTATCGTCAATATTCATAATCACTTGCATTTTGATGTAAAAATATAACTAAACAGAAGTAGTTAACATTCACATTAGAAAACAAAAAGAAAATAGATGGTATTTTGGAATAGTTCTTTGATAATTAGTGGAAGTTTTTTTGTTTGTTTGTTTTTTCCCCTCAGTGGAGAAATTTTAGCATGTCATAAAGGCTGCTCATTCAAGTAGTTAAAGAAAATGATTCAGGAAGAATCACTCCCCAAAGGCAAATCCCTGGGGATCCCTGATGTTTAAGGTTTTTGAGAGGAATTTCATCTTCCGTTATGGTTTTCTCCATGGGTGTGGGCAGTTGTGAAAAATACTTTACTGATAGGGACACTGAGCGTGTCTTTGAGAGGAAGGGGACATATTTGGACTCCCAAGGACACGCTTGGTAAAGTCAGAAGAAGAGGTTCTGGAGTCGGAAGCCCGTCCATGTGCAAAGGGAAGATCGGTTAGACTAGAGGGCAGCTGGAGATAGGAAAATATAATGTGAACAAGGGTCCAAGAAAATGCAGTCGGCAAAGCCGAGCTGCAAGTCTGAGATCTCAGCCCAGGCTCTACTCATCCTGACACTCCCTTTGTAATTCCTGACACATCTTCACCATTGCCACTGTCACAGAGAAATCCACTCCCAGGTGTGTTTGCAGCCCAGGTACGAAAATAGTGAGAATGTGCCCCAGTGCTATGGTGTTTTCAGTCTCAGACACAGAATTGGACAGAACATGAACTAACAACCCAATGGTTCCATTAAAAGTGCAACCATGTGCACTATTTAAATTCCATGCCGCTGCTAATTTATAGTATTTAGTATTAAAGAACAAAAGAATCAGGTTGAAAGAAAAAGAAAAACTTAATAGCCAGTTGAAGGTGTTTTATGTTCTATTTCTATTCTACTTCTATATATTTTGCCAAACATAGTTCTTGCAGATGAACAGAAAGGACATATTGCACATTGCCTTCTGGTGGGATGTTTCCACTTTTTTTAAACCTCCGGCTTCCTAGAGAGAATGCACCATATTTCAAGATATAAATATAGATGGAAAATGACAAATGCAAACTGTCACCCTGACATTATCAAGTATTGTATCACATTGACACTTACAAATAACTATGCTGAGTTTTTCATATTAAATGTGTTTTTAAATAAAGAGAACATTTTTTTTTTTTTTGGTGCGAAACAATGCTCTTAATCCGGTCTGATTACTACAACTGAATAGGTGAGGGTGTGAAGTCAGTTTTCCTATGAAGTTTATACTGTATTCACTGGTTGTCTTTTGCAAAAGGACTTTAGTGATGACAAAGACATTATCAAGATAGTTTCTGTGGACTTAGGAGATGTGGAAAGTAGATAGTGAAAACATAGACTGTAATAATATAATGCCAGATACACTTTAAATGTCTATTCCACAATTCAGATTTGGATGTTGGTTATAAACTAGAAAGTAGTGATTTTTTCTGATAAGGCGTGGATATGCTTTTAAATTTCTTACCTCCTTATTCCTCTGCTCTGTTTTAAAATATATAAGTAACGATCACCCTTTAGAGATAATTTCCTAGAATTGAAAGTAGAGATTCTCATTTTTCCCTGATTTCCAACTTGACCTAATAGTTTTTTAAAAAGTAACTGTAAAAAGGTGCTATTCTACATGCAATATATTAAGTTTTTTTTAGAGTTCCCAGAACAACTTAGCATATAGGTATTCATTTAATTCCAATATTAACTGGAAGATGTATGTGTGCATATACATTTTAATATAAATACAAATGTACAATATCCTCCGTTTGAAGTGCATTCTCCTTATGCATTGACTGTCTGCTGAATGGTCCAGATATAACTGGTTGTTAAAAGAGTTTAAAGCGCATAGATAACCATTTTCCTCATAGTGCATATAAACCTCATCCAAGGATATTACCATTCAGAGTGATTTGCTTTGGCAACACAAATGTGTACAAAGCCTTCTCTTCTCAGAATAACAAATACTCACCTATAAATACTAATAAATGCAGAAACCATTTAATTGAATCAATACTCCTGACACATGGTTTAGGATCTTATACTTAATAAAATGTGATTTATTTTTTCTAACTGAAATTATGTACTTGGAAAAAAATGAAAAATTGTTGTTTCATTCTTTCTTCACTCTATTTTTTTATTTTTTTAGTCAGTTTTTTAAAATATTGATGTATTTACGGGTACAAGGGAAGTTTTTTTTAGATGGATATATTATGTAGCACTAAGGACTGGGCTTTTAGAATATACCCATCATCCCAATATTTTATTTTTATTTTATTAGTGTTAGTCAAATAGAGTTTTTTTTTTAAGTGACAAAATTAGGAGTTAGGCAAAAGCAATATAGAAAGGTAAATAAAAACCACTATATCATAATGAATATTAGTAATTTTATCACAGAAATACATAAGGCACTTGGTTTTATTAGTCACAGAGAAGGCAGTCTTCCGTGGGTGCGCGCGCGCGCACACACACACACACACAGACACACTCAGAGTTGTGTGTGAAGGTTTTGGGCTTATTTATAAATATGCATCAATGTCTCTCTCTCTGATTTTTGCCTAAAAGCTCATTCATCGTCATGGAATCAATACCTTAATTCCCTTCCTTCTACTAAACGGTTACAGACTCATGAAGATGAATGGGTTGAATTTCAGATATGGGTCCACCTCTTGAGCAGCTCATGTTCATCTTCTTGGCCCCAGGCACTCGGAATGCCCTTGGTCACTGCCCATTTTGACTTCACAGATGAGCACATCACAGGAGTGGGATACTTTACCTGGAGGGGCCGCTGGCCGCTTGCCACAATCAGGAAGTCCCCGCCTGGGCTGACAATTTCTGTGTGCGTGTGATTGTTCTCCTGATGATGTCATCCTGTTTTATGGCTGTAGGGTGGTTTTAGAGGCACAGGGTTCACACGTGAGCTCTTCCCTGTGTCTCATGAGACAGAATCAAAGATGTGGCAGCCTGAATTTCAAAGGGGGGGGTCTCACTTTCATTGTGATCATGGATTCTGAGAAAAGGACATCTGTAGGGACAAGGTGCAGGTGACGTGGTTTGTTTCTCCTGGGGCTGACCACAGCGGGTAGTGGATGGAATAGCATGTGGCAGAACATCTTGGTCTGTGTCCAAGATGAATCTTCATGTCACATGCCATGGACCCGGGACTGAATCGACTCACACCAGGGCTCAGTTGGAATGATGGATGCAGACACCAAAAAGTGGCTTCACTGTGAGGTTTAGGTTTCTCAGGAAATGGAGACGGACAACCAAGGGACTACATTCCGGAAGAAAGCACCCAAAACATGTGGTCCACAGAAACCAGGTGGAAACTGTAGGGCTCTACAAGGCCGCAAAGCGTCATCTCTGCCCTACTCAAATGGTCCAGGCAGCCACAGATCATCCCAGATCTGAGGGGAAGGATCTTTGACGTCAACATTTTAATTGACAGATAAGAGTTGTATATATTTAGGTTGTACAACAGGATATTTTCAAACAGGTATCTGTCATGGAATGGCTAAATCGAGCTCATTAACATACGTATTCCCGTACATACTTACTGTTTTTTCTATGGTGAGAAGATGTAAAACCCACTGTTTTAGTGATTTTAAAGTATACGCCACATTGTTTTAACTGTAGTGTCTATGTTGTACAACTGACCTTGTAAACTTATATCTTCCAATTTTTGTGGTGAGGGACATCAAAGAATTTGTGGCAGCTTTGTAAATTTGCCACACATAGCTACACTGCCTGGACTGCCCATCGGTGGTCTAATACCACAGCAGACAGAAGTGCACATCAGTACAGCTGCCAAAAAAACCCCAAATTTCAGGCCAGGCATGATGGCTCACACCTGTTGTAATCCCAGCACTCTGGGAGGCCAAGGTGGGTGGATCATTTGAGCTCAGGAGTTCGAGACCAGCCTGAGCAAGAGCTAGAGCCCGTCTCTACTACAAAAATAGAAAGAAATTCGCTGGACAACTAAAAATATTTATAGAAAAAATTAGCCTGGCATGGTGGCACATACCTATAGTCCCAGCTACTCAGGAGGCTGAGGCAGGAGGATCGCTGGAGCCCAGGAATTTGAGGTTGCTGTGAGCTAGGCTAACGCCACAGCATTCTGCCTGGGCAACGGAGTGAGACTCTGTCTCCAAAAAAAAAAAAAAAAAAACCGAGAAAAAATCAAATTTCACAAAACTCATTAGTTTCTGGAACTCAACAGAGAGAACTATGCAACTACAAAGGAGTATCAGATTGAAGGTAATATTGATTACTCTGGGATGGTCAATCTTAGGTACCATGGTGAAAATATGTCTGTGGACAACATCTCTATAGGTTGTACTTTTAAAACAAACATGTCTACCTCCAGGAATACACAGTGAGAAATGAGATACTAAAGATTATTAGCTTTCAAGTATGTTATTAAATAATGCAATACCCCAATGTAGATTTATGTATACTGGAAAGTTTTAGTTGTAGCTATGACTGAAGGTACGGCTAGTTGTGCTGTTAGCTGTGTTACTATGACTGACCTGATTTTTAAACTGGGCTGCCAGACAATATTGTCTTTTTATTTCTCCTAAAAGGAAATCGATTGTGAAGATAGTTGAAAGTTCTAAGATTTTATATCCAAACTGTAATAACATCAACACAGTGATGACTTATCTATAATAAATCTGTTTTTGTCCTGACATATTTAAATTCTGTGGACATTTTCCATGAAAGTATATTTTATTTAAGGAAAATACTATTTTTGAGAAAGAGAAGCATTAAAATTTCTTTGAATTGTTAGGTACAAGTTAACATTAAAACCACTGTTATAACTGATATTTTTACTCTTTTTTTGCAAGTGAAATATGAAAAGTACTTAGAATAACTTGGCTACTGTTGACTGGTTGTGGAATAATACATTGATCATTGACTTCTGCGTCTGTTTCTATAACCATACACACATACACACACACATATATACATACAAACATACACACATAGATAGATAGACATATAGGTAGTTGGTTAATTGGAATGATCTATGAAAAACTCACCTGTAGGAAAAAAAAAATCATAAAGAATGATACTATCTAGACATTTTAAACAAAGCTTATCAAGTTTATTATTAGACGAAAACAACTTTGTTATAACTTAAAAAACCATGTTATGATGTAAAATTAAAGTGTTCTGTAAATTTAAAATAATATTATATTTTATTCATAATAAAATATATTTTTTATCTAAATATCGCCTCCCATTAAAAAAAAAGTGAAAAAAGACCTGCATATTTAGGCCTGGGGAAAGAATCTATCAATTGCTTTCTGGTAAAGAAGATGAAATTGGCATAATTCCCTGTAATCTTTAGCCTAACACTTATTGGTAACATTATTTTATATTTACATTACTAAGATTTAAAACATTCGGTAAACATACAGTGCTTTTATCTCTGTTCCTTATTCAGATGGATGACTTCATACAAATGGTTCTTTTATCCTAGCTTCCTATTTCTGATTTCTGACATTAGTCTCTTGCTTTGCTAGATTTTATTAAGTAAATTTCACAGTAAGGTACGTGGATACTGTAATACTAAGTTGTTGCTTGATGTTAAATTTAGATTAGTCTGTGAATGGACAACTTGCTTTAGTTAAGAAAAACAAAGTAGCCTTGTATTATTCTTCCTTTTACTTGAACTTAGGAAACATTTCCACACCGTCACATTCTAAGGAGGTCACTACAGAGAAATGTGAGATTAACCCTATTTCTTCCCTTTGTAGGAGACTTGATATTTTCAACTTGAATGCCCATTTGAATGTCTCTTAATTCCATTTTTATTGTTAATTGACAAATAATTGTATATATTTATGGCACAAAAAGAGAGATATTGCTTGATCTCACTTGTGTGTGGAATCTAAAAACCGGACAGACGTGGATAGCAGAGTGGTGGTTACCATCTGAATATTTTTGTCATGTTTTCAGTCTTGCATTTCAGTAATTTGGCAGTGGGTATTTTACAATTGTTCTACTTATTTCTACAGGGACAAAAAGTTTGCTTTCATTTTTAATATGATTTCTTAGTTATTTTGCATTTAAATCTGAGATTCCTGCCTGCTGTTTCCTTTGGTCTAGGAGGGGTTTTCCATTGTGTTCCTTGTTTGTCTACCTTTCTTGTGTAGCTTCCCATGGTGTGTAAGGTTGCCTTCCATTTCTTAATTGACTTCTCTTACCTCCATGTGCACCTTCTTCAGAGCTTTTTGAAAACGTCCATGTCTTGTTTGATTACTTAAAGATCTTGTCCCTGTATTGCATGCACTTCTGAAGATAGCGATTTGTACCATTCCTTTTTGACAGGTATTTTTCTAATCAGCATTTTTCCTGGGTCTTTCATTTTCCATCGTCAATCTGGCAACAGTTGTTTCATGATCAACTCTCATCTTGAAACGGCAGGATTCACCAATAAGCCATGTGTTTATTAATTTTGCAAGAGTGCCAGGCTCAGAGCAGCACACAACCTGAGTGAGTCTAACAGTCAATTTCAGTTCATTCTCTTGAAAGTCTTCTCAACCCATGTGGTCTTCCCTGTTGATGGAGCACACTTTCTTTGAGATGTTGCAGTATTCCAATGTTGCATTGTGTGTGGGTTACAGTAGAGACTCTGGGCTATGAGCTTGTCATTTCCCTCTGGAGATCACAATTTGATCACGTCATGGGATTGCTGGATCAAATGGTAGTTCTGGTGGTATCTCTTTGAGGTATCTCCATACTGCTTTCCACAGAGGTTGCACTAGTTTGCAGTCCCACCAGCAGTATATGAGTGTTCCTATCTCTCCGCATCCACACCAACATTTATTGTTTTGGGACTTTTTGATAAAGGCCATTCTTACTGGAGACAAGTGATATCTCATTGTGGTTTTGATTTGCATTTCCCTCATGATTAGTGAAGTTTCTGTGATTTTTGTTCTTTCTTTTTTGGGGGGTTCTGTCAATTGGTATTGTGCCATTTCCTTGCCATCTTTTTCTTCACTTATTGAATTTTGATTTATTTTCTTCTCTTATAGAAGTGAACTGCTCTAATAAATATGTTTGAGTGGTCTGGAAAATGCTATATATAATTTATTTTTTTAAGGAACTTCAGCTCTTTTTCTCAGTAAGTCAAGACCTTTGTTCTGAAGAAGATTATAATCTGTTGTGAAGAGTTATACCCATATGCCTCCATTAGACTTTTGTTATTAAGTGTTATTTGTCATTTATAATTTCTCCTTGGCCCCCTTTCTGTTTGGTTTACTACTGCTATTCTCATTCCAAAATTCCTACAGCTATGTAATATGATCAGAGTTCACAGCCTCTTCCCAATGAGATTTACTGAAGTTATAATTCAATGGCCAAAATTTAGGTAGTTACTATGACAATTTGCTGATTGCGCCAGTCATCAACATTTGCTCAGGGTGAATCTGAGGTAGAAGAGATCACAGGGAATGAGATAGTTTGCATGGTTGGGTTAGTTTTTCCTTAGCTGGTTGAATTTTCCTTTTATGAAAATTATCTTGGTTTATTTTCTGTGCCAGCATTCCAATGTTTGGTGTGGTTTACTAAGGTGGTATTTAATGTGACAATCCTTTGCTATAATGTGATATTCCTCTATTCCATTTTCCTAATTTTGAATTGTTAATGTATCATGCAGTTTTGTTCTAG
>CAUYSK010114749.1:0-87145 GCA_963575035.1 Avahi laniger
ACAATCAAAACTTCTAGAAAATGAATTTTAAAACTATCTTTAAAGCATGGAAAAGCAAAAGTGAATAAGGAACTTCCAGACCAAAACCAAATGGAAAATAGAAGCCATGAGAGATCCAAGAAACCAGATGAATTCCAAGGAAGCGCCCAGCAGACAAGCTCCATCAGTTGTCAAGGCCTGAGAGGAAGCCTCTGTGGCTCCATCACTCTCTAGGCCTGCAGAGGCCCCAGCACTCCTACCTCTGCAGCCAGAGCTCTGCTTTTAGAGTTATTTTTCTTAAAGGGTAGCACGTGTTTGTAGCTGAGTAGTTCTATCAGCCTACTTCCTGCCTATAGAGTCTCAGAAATACAGCAGCTTTCCTTCATTTTATCTGGTCTCTCTCTCCTAGTCTAAGCTGACGGCATTGTTGCTGATACAACATTCTCAAATACCTTGTTGGTCTCCCATATATTTCAAAGACGTCTACAGCACTAGACATAAGTACTCTCCACAGATCTTTCCTGTATAACCTCATCTCTACTTCTGATTTCTGCTGAGATAGTTGACTAGATCTGTAAGTCACACACCTAATTTCTCCAGCAAAAGGTTGCCATCCACACCCTTGGAGTTTTATTCAGCACATACATTAGCATTTATTTTACGATACGGATAAGCTGAGAATTTCCAAATGATGATATGCTGGTTCCTTTTGCTTAACAGTTCTTTCCTCAATTTGTCTCTTCTCTGTCGCGTTTTACAAAAGCAACAATAAAAAACCAAGCTGCATCTTCCACACTTTTCTTGGAAATCTCCTCAGCTAAATTCCTAAATTCGTCACTTACAAATTCTGCTTCCCAGCCACCCAGAGAATACAATTCAGCCAAGTTTTCTGCTGATTCTTGATAACAAGAATCACTCTTCCTCCAGTTTCCAATAACATGTCCCTCATCATTTCCTTCCAAGACCTCATCAGAAGCATCTTTAACATGCGTATTTCTAACCGTTGTCTTTTCAAAGCCAACAAAGCAGTCTGTGTTTTTTTTTAATCAAGCACTTTAAAATTCTTCTAGTCTTCACCAATTACCCAGTTCTAAAGACACTCTTCATTTATAGATATCTGTTTACAGTATTTTAGAATATCTGTTACAGCAGTTGGTTGCTGGCAATCCTTGGCATTCCTTACTTTGTAACTACGTTACTTAAATTTCTGCCACCTACTTTATATGGCATCCTCCTCTGTGTCTCTGTGTGTCCTCTCCTCTTCTTATGTGGACAAAAGTCACTAGTTTAGGATTCACCCTATGTCTTGAGATACTTAAGTAATTACATCTGAAATTTGGAAATAGGGTCACATTTTGAGGTTCTGGATGGATATGAATTTTTGAGGGACACCATTCAACCCAATACAGACAGGTTATCTTCTGAAGGGCAACAGTTGATTGATTTTCAATAGCAACAATACAAGCTAAAAACAGTGAATGATGTTTTCAATACACTGAGAGAAAATGACTTCTAACTTAAGCCTAATGAAAGCATATTTTAAAAGCAAGGTCAAAATAAACTCATTTTCAAACAATTATAGAGGATAAGTTTGTAATTAGTAGATACTCACTAAAGAAAATTCTGAAGGATGAACTTCAGGCAGGCAGAAAATAGATCTAGATGTTGAAAAGCGTGAAGAATATAGAAAAGGTAGACATGAATAAATCTCAGTGAACACTGACAGTATAAAAGAGTAATAATAATGGTGGAATTTTAAAAAGGTAAAAGTAAAATAAATAAATGACAACTATAATGAATTAGGAGGGGGTAAGTCGAGTTAAAGATGTTTGAAGGGTCTTGTGAAAGATAAAAATAGTGATTACTTTTAGATTTTGTTGATTTTAAGTACATGGTTTAAAATTTCTAGTGTAACCACTGAAAAAAGAGAAAAATGTATAAATTACAAACGAGTAACTAAAAATAATACACAGTGATTTAAACATACAATCAGTCAATTAATCCCAAAGAAAATAGTGAAAAGAAAAAGTAAATAGAAGAGAATAGGTTGGGAAAATAGAAAGTACCAGATACAATGTTACTTTTACACAAAGTAAATCTACAATATATCTACATTAAATGTAAATGGACTAAATGAACCAGTTAATGGACAAAGATTGTCAGAAAGAATAAAAAATACAACTGCAGGATATTTTTAACAAATGTAACTCAAATGTGGGTAAAGATTGAAAATAAAGGGATGCAAAAAGAAATACCGTGGAAATACTTACACTATGAATTTTTAAGCAAAAGGCATTACTAAATAAAAGAGTATTACTATATGTTGATTAAGAGGTTTCACTTACCAGGACAATATAACAATTTTATATTTGTCTCTATATAATAATACAGCTTCAAACTCTATTATTTGAAACAATAATTAAATGAAATAAAAACAGAAATAGAGAAATCATCTATAGTTTTTCAATTTTTATTTCAAAATATTAAGGGAGTACAAATGTTCTTTTTACATGGATACCTTGTATGAGGCTTAAGTCAGGGCTTTTAGTGTGCCCATCAACAGAATAGTGTTCATTGTGCACAATAGGTAGGTTTTTACCCCCCCACTCTCCCCCCTTTTTGTTTTACAATGTCCTTTATATCTCCTTGTGCCCATGTGTGCCCATTATTTAGTTCCCAATTGTTTGTAACTACATGTGGTGTTTGTTTTTTCATTCCTGAGATACTTTATTTGGGATAATGGTCCCCAGTTCCATCCAAGTTGCTGCAAGACATTTGCATTCCTTTTTATAGCTGGGTAATACTCCATGGTGTGTGTGTGTGTGTGTGTGTGTGTGTATTAAATTTTCTGTATCCACTCATGAATTGATGGACGCTTAGGTTGATTCCACATCTTTGCAATTGTGAATAGTGCTGTAATAAATATTTGAGTGCAGGTGTCTTTTTGATAAAAACAACTTCTTTTCCTTTGGGTAGATACCCAGCAGTGGGATTGCTGAATTGAATGGTGGGTCTGCATTTATTTTCTTGAGGAATCTCAATACTGTTTTCCATAGAGACTAACCTGCAGTCCCACAAACAGTGTATAAAGATTCCTGTCTCTCTGAACCCATGCCAGCATCTATTGTTTTTTGACTTTTTAATAATGGCCATTCTGACTGGGGTAAGGTGGTATCTCATTATGGTTTTAATTTGCATTTTCCTAATGATTAGTGATGTTAAGCATTTTTCCATATGTTTGTTGGCTTTTGTCTATCTTCTTTTCAAAAACTTGTGTTCATGTCTTTTGCTCACTTTTACTGGGATTGGTTGTTTGTTTCATGCTAATTTGTTTGGGTTCTTTGTAGATTCTGGATATTAGCCCTTTATCAGATGTATAGTTTGCAAATATTTTCTCCCAGTCTGTGGTTGTCTATTCACTTTGTTGATTATTTCCTTTGTTGTGCAGAAGCTTTTTAACTTAATTAAGTCCCATGTATTTATTTTTGCTGTTGCTATATTTGCTTTTGAAGTCTTAGTCATAAATTCTTTGTCTAGGCCAATGTCTAGAAGAGTTTTCCCTACATTTTCTTCTAGAATTTTTGTGGTTTTATGCCTTACATTTATATCATTTATCCATCTTTAATTAATTTTTGTATATGGTGAAAGATAGGGGTCTTGATTCATTCTTCTGTATGTGGCTATCCAGTTTGCCCAGCAGCAGGGGCAGAAAGAGACAGAGCAATAGCTGGAAAGAGAGGTGACGCCAAAGGGATATTGGAGGATGTGTTTGTGTGTCTGTGTAGACGTTTCTAGATGGGAATACTGATTCCACTCCCAGCTCAGTAAGTAGCAAAACCATGCACCCACTTGTTATAACCAAAAGCTTAAGAATAATTCAAGTATACAACCTTTCTTTTACCCCATATCCAATCTGTCAGTGAGTCCTGATGTCCATCCCTCCAAAATATATCCATATGCAATCACATCTTACCACTTCCATTGACCAGAATCTAAGTTGTCATCATTCTTCACTTGACTGCTGCAATAGCCTCCTAACTTGTCCCCTTGCTTCCATTCCTGCTGCCCTTCTCCCTCTCCTGCCTCCACGCCCGTCTGGGTCCATTCTCCACACAGCAGTCAGAGTGATTGTTTTGGAATATTGTCCAGAGCATGTCCCTATACTGCAATAAGCCTCCCTGTGGCTTTCCTTTGCATTTACCTACCATGGCCTACAAGACATTCCTTCATCTGGCCCCTGCACCAACCCATCTTCTATCTTTATGCTCCAACTAGTATGTTCCTTACTTTGATCCTTGAACATATCAAACTTATTCCCCTCTCTTAGTCTTTGCCCCTGCCATTTGCTCTGCCTGGAATGCGTTGCTCCACTGGATACTTTCAGGGCTGGCTCTACCCTTCCCTTCTAGTCTCAGCTCACATGGCCCTTCTTTAGAGATGTGACCCTCCCATCCCCCCTCACTCTCAATTATGAAGTGTCACTGCCTTCATAACACTTATTGCCATCTAAAATTATCTTGCATGCATACATGGTATAGTATCTGTTCATTTTCTTTCTCTCTCTCACTGTACAATAAACTTTCTGCAATCTAAGACCTTGTCTGCCTTTTTCATACTCTATCTCTAGAGCTAAGAAAAGTGGCTGGCACATAATAGGTGCTCAGTGAATATTTGTTGACTATAAATGAATGAATAATTCCCAAAGGAAAAAGAAAGATCGATAATACAACAGAGATAATAATTTACACTGTTAAGTTGCTGTTCTAGTTATTCTCCTCCCGATGGGCTATCCACCCCGCGTGTTAGAAGGCTGACCCCTGTGGACCTCAACACTCTGGCCCTTCCTGGTTGGTTTCTGGTTGGGTTGGGTCAGTAGGGGACACTGGCAAGGGATCAGAGAATAGAAGAGACTACAGTATTGCCTATTTCCTTATTGCTTTAGGGCCACAGCTCTAACAGGAACAAAATTTCCCTAAAATGATAATATTTTGTCCCTCCCTTCCCCTGCAACTGCAATTCTCACAGAATTCCAGTGACATTATTTCTCCCACTTGTCCCTTTAGTTCTAGGGACAGTATTTTCTGATGTGGCTAATTCCTGGGTGCTCTAACATCTTTCTTAGGTCTCTTAACCCTGCCCAAACCTGTGTACGTGGTCTGTCATCCAAAATCTCTTTATTAGAACATTTGAAATATGCTGGATGTCTTCTGCCTGCCCTTCAAGACCTACCCTCCGCCCGTCCCCACCAGTCTTTGTGCCCCAGGAAGCTGAACCATCCAGACTTTACCAGGAAGTCCCCTAACCAGTGGCTGCCAGTGGGCTTTGGCTGTCAGCCAAAAGCAAATACCAGCAGGAAATTGGAAGATAACAGGAAAGCAAAGTCAGGGTATTTATGCCCCCTCCAGAGTGGCCAGGTTGTCTCCAACTGAGTGCCTTTGCCCCCAGGTTTCTTAGCTCCTGTCAGGAAGTTCATCCTCATGCCCAGAGTGTACTCTCCACCCTGGTCCCTTCTGACTGAGAGGTGTTGAAAGCTCCCTGCTGCTGCAAGTTGCAGGGTGTTGTTCCATCACTCGTTTTTCCTAAACCTTGTGCACATCTTTGCATATAGTCCCTTTATTAAACTCTCTTTAAATTACTCGATTTGAGTGTGCCATATGTTACCTGCCAGAACCTCACTGGTAAAGGAGGTGAAGCTCCACCATCGCCCTATCAGATGATGTCTCCCCGCTTGAGCTGTCAGCGCATGTCAGTTTATTCCGATGCAAAGGATTGTGCTTGTTAGTCTCTCTCACTAAGCAGTAGTGGCTTGATCAAATTCAGGGAACACAAACCTGTGAGAAGAATGGGGAGAGGGGGCAGCTCCGCCTCACATGAGATTCAACTGATGCAGGCTCCGGTCCTTCCGTATGCACCCACTTGCTGTGTGTGTATCGCACCGCGCTACGTCCTTGTGCTCCATCTGCTCCACTGTGCTGAGGGAAGGCGATTTATAGACCACTAGTCTGCGTTGGATGGCCATTTATTGTTGTTATGCTGAGCATTCTTAATCTCTTAGTCTACAACTGCTTAAAGTTCACACTCAGTGTAGCCATCAATCAGAAGATGAGGCCACGTTGTGTAATGGTGGGATAATGGGATTCAGACACACCTGAGGCTACGTCCTGACTCTCTCACTCGCCACGGATGCGCTAGCAACAAGCCACGTGCCGACACTAATGCTGACTCTGCTGAAACAGAAAGACATCCACTCTGTGACAGGCACGTCACGGTTACCTAATGTCCAGAAATGACATCTCTTTGGGTTTTCTTTGCACTGTATCTGTTCTGCTGTCGTGATAGGCAGGGTTTTATAAGCCAGGCTGAATCTGTAGTGAAGAAGACAGCTTCCAGGTAGAATATTCCTTGAAAGTGTTTCCTCTCTTTGGCAGAAATCTCTGATTCTGTTACTTCCTGTGTTACATTGTGGAACAATATCCTCTGCCCAAAGCAACCCGAATTGTTGCTGATTAACATTCATACACATAATCCAAGGGCTGTATTTAGACACAGACTCAGGGTGTGAACCAATGTATGTCATATACATTTAATGTATACTTTTCCACATTAGAAACAAAACAAAACGAAACAAAACAAGGTCATAAGTACAGCGGGCCCTGGGTGGCATTCCAGAACAGAGCCTACACAGCTAACTACAGCCCGTCAATAAGTGGGTGCATGATGAATGAGGAGAGATAGTGTGGCATGTTTCAGTTGTCTTCTGAACTCTGACCCTATCAAGGTAATGAAATATGTCTGTTTTATTCAACTGGACTCTCTATTCTAATCAAATGACTACTTTACTCTGGTGCATATACAAGCTTATAAAAAATTTTATTTGATAATTTTCTGCATCTCAGCTTAATCATTTCACATGTTTCTGCTGTATTTGGTGGCATTTATTAAAATAAATGATTGTCCATATGAAATTGAAAATAGTTTTACCATTTCCCTTTCAGCCATAACATAGATATATTTGGAATAGAGAGGTTTTGATGACCTATATCACTCTTTTCAGAAAAGGCAGAGTCAGAAAGATGAGAAAAGTCAGCAAAGTCAGTGTTGCTTAGGATAGTCTTAGATGTCTTGATGCCATAAAGTGACCAATTCCTAAATATTTATCAAGCAAAGTTATCAGTGCATGGATGTTTTATGTTTCCTAACCTTTTTTCTTACAGCAGGAGAGCTCATCTGAGAAGACAGCTCAACGTTCTCATTCAAAATGATTAAACCAGAAAGGATTTGGGGCACTCTTTCCCTGATCTGTCATTTAACTAGAAAAGTGAAACTAAAATGCATGTCTTCTAAACATTTATTTAGTTTCTATTTTATAGGTAACACATTCAAGTGATTTTTTAATAACTTTTTTAAAAAGTTTAACAAAGTAAACACCGAGAAGACTCCCTCCTGACTTGCATTGCCTATCTGATTCTACTCCCTCCTGGCAAAGTCAACCACTTGTATTAATTGCTCGTGTTACTTTCTCCATTTCTTATACAAAATGTAACTTACCATAGACTTTATTCTGCACCTTGAGTTTTACCTCTAACAATATTTCTTGGAAATCTTTTCTTATCAGTACATCTCATGCTTCCTCATTGTTTTTTATAGCTAACTAATATTCCATTGTGTGCATGTATCATAATTTAATTAAAGGCTCCTCTGCTGATAGATACTTGGGTTGTTTCCAATCTTTTGCTTTTACAAACAATGCAAAAGTGAATAACCTTAGACATAAATCATTTTGATGTATACAGATGTGTCAGTAAGATGCATTCCCAGAAGTGAGATTGCTGGGTCAAAGGGTAAATACATTTATAACTATTAAAAATATCGCCAAAATGTCCTTCATAGGGGTTATATCTTGGTGTTCTCCCACTAGAATCCATGAGAGTACCTATCATCCCATAGCCTCAGAAGCAAAATTTTGTTCAACTTTTTGATTGTTGCCAATCTGATAAGTGAAAGACTGGTATAGGTTAATAAGTCTGACTTTATTTTTTTTAGTCTGATAAAGACAATATATTTTTATTTTCATAGAAAAAAATCTAATGAACTTATAAAAGACAAAAATAACATATACAAAAATTATCAAGTTGGGTCATTTTATATTTGAGATATCTATGTAGATATCATTATCTGTTAGAAAGCAAATGATGAAGTTTTCAGTTATATCATTGTATAAAAGCATGGGCTGAATAACAAAACATACTTAATTGGATTTCTGGCTTTTGGACAACTATACTCAAATAATATAAATAAATGACAAAGTATAAACTTGATGAGAGATTTCAAATATAGAGTCCTTAAATATATTCATTTTAATGCTTACTGTTGACATAGATTTATTTTATTATTATTATTTCAAATTATTATGGGGGTACAAATGTTTTTGCTTACATGGATTGCTTTTGTAATGCTCAAGTCAGGGTTAAAAGTGTGCCGCTCACCAAGATAGTGTTCACTGTACCCGTTAGGTAGGTTTTTGTTCATCCCCTGCTCCTCCCTCCCCCCTGCTTGGTTTCCTTTGAGATTTACTTCCCTCTGTGCATGTGTGCTGATTGGTTAGTTCTAATTTAACAATAAATACATGTAGTATTTGTTTTTCCATTATTTAGATACTTCATTTAGCATAATGGTCTCCAGTTCCATCCAAATTGTTGCAAAAGGCATTAAGTCATTCTTCTTCAGGACTGAGTAGTATTCCAAGTATACATATACCACATTTTATTAATCCACTCAGAAATTGATGAACATTTGGGTTGAATTCACATCTTTGCAATTGTGAATTGTGCTGCAATAAACATTTGATTGTAGGTGTCTTTTGGATAAAATGACTTCTTTTCCTTTGGGTAAATACCCAGAAGTGGAGTTGCTGGATAAAATGGTAGGTCAACTTTTAGTTCTTTGAGGAATCTCCATACAGTTTTCCATAGAAGTTGTACTAATTTGCAGTCCCACCAACAGTGTATAAGCATTCCTTTTTCTCTGTATCCACACCAGCATCTATTGTTTTCGGACTTTTTAATAAAAGCCATTCTGACTGGGGTAAGGTGGTATCTCATTGTGGTTTTGATTTGCATTTCCCTGATGATTAGTGACATTAAGCATATTTCCATATGTTTATTGGCCATTTGTCTATCTTCTTTTGAGAAGCTTCTGCTCACGTCTTTTGCCCACTTTTTAATGGGGTCGTTTGATTTTTACCTTGCTGATTTGCCTAAGTTTTTTGAAGATTTTAGATATTAGTCCTTTATCAGATGTATAGCTTGTGAATATTTTCTCCTATTCTGTAGGCTGTCTATATGCTCTGTTCATTATTTCCATGGCTGCACAGAAGCTTTTTAATTTAATTAAGTCTGATTTATTTATTTTTGTTGTTGCTGTGATTGCCATTGGGGTCTTCTTCATAAATTCTTTGCCTAGGCCAATATTTTGAAGAATTTTTCCAACATTTTCTTCTAGAATTCTTGTGGTTTCATGCCTTACATTTAAGTCCTTTATCCCTTGAATTAATTTTTGTGAGTGGTGAGAGATAGAGATACTTTTTCATTCTTCTGCAGGTAGCTATCCAATTTTTCCAACACCATTTATCGAATAAGGATTCTTTTCCCAGTGTATATTGCTGTCTGCTTTGTCAAAGATCAGTTGGTTGTATGTGGGTGGTTTTATATCTGGGTTTTCTCTTCTGTTTGATTGGTCTCAATTTTTGTGCCCATACCATGCTGTTTTGGTTACTATAGCCTTGTAGTATAGTTTAAAGTCTGATAATGTGATGCCTCCCAATTTGTTCCTTTTGCTTGCTTTGGCTATTCAGGATACTTTCTGGTTCCACAAGAAGTGTAGAATTATATTTTCCAGATATGTGAAATATGATGTCAGTATGTTGATGGGGATTGCATTAAATCGGTAAATCACTTTGGCTAGTATGGACATTTTAACAATGCTCACTTGTTTGTATCATCTGTGATTTCTTTCCTCAGTGTTTCATAGTTCTCTTTGTAGAGACCCTTCACTTTCTTGGTTAAGCATATTCCTAGATATTTTATTTCCTTTGTAGCTATTGTGAATAGTATTGAGTCTTTGATTTGACTCTCAGCTTGACTGTTATTGGTGTATAGGAATGCTACTGATTTGTGTACATTTATTTTGTAACCTGAGATTTTGCTGAATTTATTTATCAATTCCAACTCATATTTGGAATTCTTTATCTGTCATTTCAATATTTTTATTTTGGTTGGTATCTACTAGAGAGATGGTGTTCCCTTTTGGGGGTGTCCTTTCACTGTGATTTTTATACTTCTGGAGTTCTTTCACTGATTCTTTCTCATCTGGAGCAGCTGTTGTTTCTTATTTTGGGATTTTCTTTTATTTAGTTTGGGCTTTTTCCCCTATCCTTACATGTACAGGTGTTTTTGTAGCATATGTTGGATAAGAACCTTTGGCTTTGCTTGTTGGTGCTTTGATGCAGATCTACGTTCTGGATGGATGCCTTGGTTATAGATATCCTTAGCGCGGTGGCTTTCTTAGTTGCTAGTTTTTTGTAGGCTGCAGGAGTGGTAAGCTACATAAGTGGGCAGATTTCCTGTCTCTCCTTGATGAGGTAGGAAGGAGGTCTTTGAAATCCTGCTCTTTCACCAACCCTGTGGTCTTCTTAATAGTGTAAACTGTAATGGCATGCCCAGTTTAATCTCTGAGACAGTAGGTGATGCTTATGGGTGAGCATCCATCATATCCTGTATGATTGAGTCAGAAATATTGTAAAGGGCTTACAAATTGACTTCCCTGTAAGTAGGTTGCACTTGCCAGAAGGAACAATATATAATGTTGTTTTGGGGTTCTATAATCAGCTCTAACCCCTCAGGAAATGCACTCAAATGCCCCAGGTGGTGGGTGGGGCCCTGGAAATTACAGGTGAGTCCTTATTCTCTGCCATAGCAGAGGTGGGGGTGGGGCTGGGCAGGGCTGGGTGGGGTCACCTTACCTTTAGGCTCCACAAAAGCTGACAAGGTAGCTGTTCCAGCAGGGGTCAAAGGTCTGCTCCCAGCTTCTGGGTAAAGCCACCAGGGACGGGCTGAAGTGGCCCTTTCCAATCAGAAGGTCTGATTGTGAAGATGGGGCCATTTGAGATTCACAATCTGACAGTCTGGATCAGGCCTCCCTTCTCTGCCCCCTCACCTGGTCCACAGTCTCCCCCTGGTGTCTGCTGCTATGCAGGCGCTCAAGCCAACCAAGCTCCCCCACAGGCCTGGAGGTTCCTTGTCCAGGATCCTGATGTAAGCTGAGAGCACATCCCTTTTGTGGGGGGAGGGGTGCCTTGCCAGGGCACTGTAGCTAGGACCCACACTGCACTCTCCCCTCAGATCTGCCCACGCCAGCTCCCTTGTCTCCTGAGACTATTTCACAAATCTCCCTTCTGTGTCCCCAAGCAACACAATTGAGTCCTGGAGGTAAAGGATCTGGCCTACAGGCCCATTACTGGGTCCCCCAAGATCAATCCCTGACCATGCCAGGGAGAAGTGCAGTGGTCCCGAGTTGCCCATGGGATACCCAAGCATGTTCTATGTCCTTCCACCATGGGACGTGCCCTGCTCTGATGGAGCCACTGAGCAAGCAGCACAGTTGGAGGTGGGGGGGAACCAGTGAGCAGGGAGTTCATAGTCCAAGCAACCCTCAGTCCACTGCAGGACCCCAAGAGGAAAGGTTTGAGCCCTACTCTTTGTAGAAGCCTCAGTGTGGTGGCTCAATTGTCACCCACGGCAGCCATGAGTGGGGAAGGGGAAGGGGAGGAACAGAGTCTGAGTGGAGGATAATTATCACTCTGATCATCTCTGTCCCTCTCTCCAGGATGCAGCCCTCCCAGAATGTCCAGGCTCTGGAGTCACACAGATCACCTGGGACCCTCTGGCCCCCTGTGACTCCTGCAGTCTGGGCCAGTGTTGGGAAATGTTTGTGTGGGAATGAGCAAGACAAAACCTGGGAAGTTGAAGCCCCTTGGGAAGGATAAAGGAGCATGGTGGGTAGAGAAGCAATATGGTGCCTGCTGTCCTGTCCCAGGTCTGTGGTGACTGCAAGTGTCCCAGGAGGGCTGAGAGCCTGGTGCTTTGTCCACAAGAAGCTTCCAGTTCACTGGGGGTAGCAGCCTCTGGGCTCGTGTAGGTAGAAAGTCTCTCCAGTAGCTTGGGAACCCACTGACTGTAAGAGATGTGATGGAGGGAAAACTAAACCACTCTACCTACCCTTCTCACTGGACTCCAAGCCTCTTGGGGTTGACCTCTGCTGATACTTTGCTCCTGCTTGTTCTGCTCCGCAACTTCTTCCCATAGAATCTCCTGAAGGTTCTGGCACCCTTCCCTCAGACTTACACCCAATCTATGTTTATTCGGTTGTTCATTTTTTTCTCTTTCATCTAAAACTTTCCTTCTTACTGAGGCGCTCTGGCAGCTGGTGTCTCTGGTCATCCATCTTGCTACTATTGGCATAAGTATATTTTAAAAAAATAAACTGAAAGATGGTATAGCTTTCTCCATATATTCAGCAAAAATCTCAAGAAGGGTTCTCAATGGCCTGGCCGATAAGTCTGACTTTAATTCACAGAAATATTTAATATCGTGCAATTTTGAGTAATTTAAAAGAGGTTTTGTTGTTTGTTATTGTTGTGTTGTGGTTTTTAATGCAATCTGTGTCTTTGCCACACACTGTCCTCAGGTTTCATGTCACAAAATCACTGATGTAAGTGGAACTATGTTAATGAGGGCTTTCAGGATTTATATTGTAGTTCCTTTCACATAAGGCAGGAGGTTTGGTGGCAAGAGCCCTTGCATAGAAGCCAGGAGAAAAATGCAGGAGCAAGGAGTCAAGCCCTGGATCTGCTTGTAACTGATGATGCGCTTTGAGCGACTCTTGAATCACTAAGGGTACAGTATCCTCATGTGGCAAGAGTATCAGGAAGCAGAATAATGTGAAAGCAGAGAAAGTTATAATGACTATTTCTGAGGAGACAAAAGTATGGGAGAAAACACTAATTTAAGGCAGCAACAATGTGCCTTACTAATGCCATCAATTGGAAATATTGGACTAATGATCTGGGGGGAATAAAATATTTATACCATAGAGTCTATTTCAGTACCAATATGGTGAGCTGTTCAGATGGACCCATGTGATATTAAAGTCTGGTTACAATGGGGTCAAATCAATGTTAAAGTTAAAAAGGGACTAGTGTTTGTGAATACTTTTCCTTCAAACCTATGATTGGGTACAAATGAAATTTATTTTATTTTAGAGATCATGCATATTTTATAATTTGAATTAAATTTAAATTTCAAGATAGTCTGCTTAAAATTATGTATTAGCTTTCTGGCCACTGATGTTTACTAAATAATCATTCCCTGGCTGCTAAATATTTAACTAATAATATATAACAAACACATTTCTGAAGCATTTAGCTGAATATGTAGTATAATCCTATTTTATTTGATACTTTGTTTATTATTAGACATTTGTATAGAGTAATATTGGAGAGACTATACATTATATGCATATAGCCTTCCAAACCACCCTATCTAGGTTATAGAAATTCAAGTAATTTTTTTTTGCTTGCTTATATGTATTTCTATAATTTTTCCACAAAGAAAATTTGTTATCTTTCAAAAATAATTTTTTTGAATCAAGAAAAAATAATTTGAGGTTAAAAATGGGGCTGGGGGAGTCTTTCATTACTAAAAGTTAAGTTGAAAGAATTCTCATGTCTAGTCAATGCTGTCAAACCAACCAGAGGCATTTTAAATGAAGTAGGGTAACCACTTGTTTGGTGCTTATTCCTATATTAGGAATCTCTCTAAACATTCTCCGTACTGTCATTCTTTCCCTTTTTACATTTTTTTATTTGAACACAAAGTAGAGGAAATCATAAAGCTTGAAGGTGAAACAGCCTTTCAGTATACCTATTTGGCATGTAAACATAATTTTTCAACCACTTTGTTTTATGCCTCTCATGATTTCCAACAGAAATAATGGGTCTTAGTTTCATTTTCTATTGGATTATAATGGTTATTTTCACAGGATGCTGTTCACACTATCTTTTTAACTGGTCTCTGGGCAATCCATCTGACATATAACCAGATTGATAGGTTCCTAAAGCACCACTTTCATTACGAAACTTTGCTGCTCAAAAATCTTCAATAGTTTCTCTTATTTATAGTCACGATTTTCAAGCTTTTAAATAGTGGAACATTTTTTCCCCAAAGAAAACTTGATGTGGAATCCCCATGTATACAACAGATGAAGGTAGCATTTTATTAATATTAGAACTTCAGATAAAGTCTATCAATAAAAACCATGAGGCTGTTTTGATGCACACAAAAAAAGAATCGAGTGTTAACGGTTGACATGGAAAATCTTCGGCTTTCAATATATTTCTGTATTTCATTCCACTTACATAGATCTGGGGGAAATTTTGATTTATAAAAATAAGTAGATGTTGTTAATAAAAGGTTTTTTAATAGCTGAGCTTTCAATCACAACGAATTCCAAATTACATCAAAAGTGTACTGCAAGGTTTACAATGAAAGTTAATGTGTTGGTGGAAGTCACTGTGTTAAAAATGTGGTATTTCACACATTTGAGTGTGGGTGCTGATTTGCTTGTCTATTTGTTTCCTTGTTTCTTTTAATGACAGAACTTAATGTTCAGAAAATACATTTTAAAAATATTTAAGATTAAATTTGTCTTATGAAGCTCCTTAGTTCATGGAAAGATTTTCACCATCAAACATCTTTTTCTAAAAAATAAAATAAAATAAAATAAAGACCTGTTTTGTCCACCCTGAAAGCCTACTGAGGTGGCAAACATTCCTCCTTGTTGATTTCGGCAAACATAGGAAATTGTTTTTGTGGTATTCATGATCTCTTCACTTTGATATTGTGCAGATTTCAGCTTGGCCTGGAACCGATGGAAATATATCTTTCACTACAAGTTTCAAGACCATCTTTTCACTGTATGTGGCCTTCAAATCCTCAAGCCCTAAAAAATCATCTCCTGAATAAACATTAGGATCTAAGGGTAGAAGGCTCTGAGATTGCTTCCTTAGCCTCTGTTTTACTTGTTGCGTGATTCATTATTAGTTCCTCTGAATCAATCCTTCTAACAATTTACCTCATATAAACAAATAACAAGTGCATTTTCATATCACTTTCACTTTTTAAAATTATTTTTACTTTTTGTCATAATCATACTCTGCCTTTTGTTACTTAGCACTTTTTAACACACTCATTGTCTTTTTGTACTTATTGGTCTTGATGGGGTAACTACTGTTTGAAAACACTTTAAAAGTAAGCACACATTCAGCAAACACACAGCAACCGCACAGGTCCAGTAGTTGAGAATAAAGTGAACAGCACAACTGTGGACACCATCTGATGGTGGAAGGCAAAACTGATTCACTACTGCCCCACAGAGTGGCTCTGTTGTGCGTCTATGGCAGTGTGTAAGTTGCAAGTTTGTAAGTTGAATTTTTTGAAAGAGTTTCTGTACTTAAGGAGTATACTTTCAAAAGGCAATTCAAGTTTTTTTAAAAAAGCAATTCAAATCAAGGATTAGCAGAACATAACTACATGTTAGAACAAGGGTTAGCAAATTTATCCTGTAAAGGACTAGATGGTGAATATTTTAGACTGTGCAAGTCATACAGTCTTGATTGCAGCTATTCAGCTCTGCAGCAGTAGCACAAAAACAGCCATAGACAATATGTAAACAAATGGACATGACTATGTTCCATTAAAACTTAATTTATAAAAAAAAGATTGTGGGCTAGACTTGGCCCACAGGCTGTAGTTTGCTGACCCCCATAATAGAGTATAAGCAATTCTTGTTTGTATTACCCGGTGAACATTAATAAATACATAATCATTATGGTAGATTAAAGATGGCTGCAAAGTCTTTGCTACTTCTTCCATTGAGAGATGGAGTCTAATCCCCTCCCCTTGAGTCAGAGCTGTCCTTCATTACTTGCCTGACCAACAGAATGCTATGTAAATGTCATTCTGGGATACCGAAGCTAGGTAAGACTTGTAGCTTCTTTCTGGGCCTCTTAGAATGCTTGTTTTAAAGAAGCCCCCACCATTTAACAAGACTGACAACCCTGAAGCTTCCATGTGGTTAAGAAGTATAAGTCACGTGGTAAGGCCCTGGAGGATGAGATACCCCATGGCGGGGTGGGGGAGAGGTGTGAAGGAGCATCACAGTGCCAGCTATGGGAGTGAGGAAGCCATCTTGGAAGGGAACCTCCAGTTGAGCCTCTCTAGCTGGTGCCCAAGTAGAGCAGAGACAAGCCACCCACCACACTCTGTCTGAATTGCAAACTGACCCAAATAAATGTTGTCATTGTTGTGGATTTTAGCCATTAAGTTTTAGAGTGTTGTAGTGAGCTTGAGGATTTCAGATATATTAAGGGAAAACAAGACCATGAGCACACAACAGGCTTTACTTGGGAAGCACTTGGACAGGCTGCATATAAGGAGTAGTCTCTCACAGCAGAAGACCTTCCAGAGACAGCAGTAAGGGGCCATCACCAGTAGGGGAAGAGAGCACAAGACCTTCTGGAGGACAAGGGAATCAGAGAGCAGACTGCAGAGTGTTGCTCAGCAGCACTGTGGGTGAGAGACCTCAGAAGGGCATAACAGCTTGGAGTGATTTACAGCCCTAGGGTTTGCCTTATGTGTGCTTAACAGATATTGGGTGCAGTTTATAGAGTATGCAAAGCAGGTGGGCTCTAAATGGCTGAAAATATGCTTATTTGGGCTATAATTTTTTTTTAAATTGGATGTGTAAAGGTTTGAGTTTAGTGTCAATGGGCTTTAAGCTAACAATCAGCTTACAGTGAAGAAGTAAACATGAGAGCCAATGTACAAGGGTCATCTGTGGTTCATTTATATCACAGGTGGTTTATTGCACAGTAACAGGTAACTAGAACAATACAGCTATGCTACATTGCAATCTTTTCAGGTATCTGTATTTCGTTTGCCCAGTTAGGCTCCACATTTCTTCAGCATATGGAAGCCTCTCATATTACTCTTTATTTTTCAGGAGCATACCAATATACCTCATTTATTTCAAATAGCATGAAAATATTTACAGATCTTTGTCTAACTGACTACTCTTAAAGATAAGCAGCCAAAATCTTTAAGTAATATGTGGTTAAAAACATAAAGTTTATTCAAGGTAGAAATCTGAAAGTTTGAATAATGTCTCTGTCTCTTGAAATCGTATTTATCTGTAAAACTCACTTGAAAATTCAGCTTTTCGAGTCTTAAATGTCTTAAATGTTTTGTATAATGCACAATATTTAACCTAATGTTTTGTAAAAAGTTGCTAAATAATAAATATTTCTTAAATGATGCAAATTTACAGGTATTTTGATGGCTAAAGAAGTCACTCTTCTGATTGTTAGGCTCAAAAGAAAGGGGTCTGTTGGCTTGCAGAGTGCAAATATTATGGAATCAGTGAAAAAGGGCACTTTTTTTGGCAAAATTTTGAGAAAGTATCTGGAATGTTTCTTTTGCTCTGCTGATCAAATTGTATTCTTTGGAATCTACTCTTATTTACTAACAGTTACACATGGTTTAAAAATGTGATTTAAAATGCACCGATAAGCCGAATAATTGTTTTCAGTACCATTTGAAGTCTTGGCCATACTTAGAAGATGATCTTTTTGTAATTTATAAGAGTGATGACGGGGTGTTCATGAGCATGTGTGAGATGTGCCTCCCTCAAACCTTGTTCCAACGTCAACACATTACTCATCTGACATAAAAAAAAATAAAGTTCTGTGCTCTGACATTAGTTGGTACGCACATTCTATTTACAGAGCAGATTTTAATTCCTGGAGTTGTAGATACATCAACTTTGTTAACTAGCAAAATGCCACACAGACTCATAACTATTTAATCAATGTGGGTTAAAAAAATTAAATCACAAATCATTGAACTACTGTTATGGACAGAGAACCATTTTGGTACTTCAGGGGCCATCAGTATTAATAAGACACAAGGCCTGCCTTCACATTGGTTATAATCTAAGGATATTTGTGAAAATAAGCATTAAGTTGAGGAAGAATAAAATAAATAAGAGAGGAAGAAATATGGAGATTTACTGCACAGAAAAAAAGTCTCAATGAAAAGGTGAATTTTCGAGTTTTACAGATAAATACGATTTCAAAAGAGAGAGACAGTATTCAAACTTTCAGATTTCTACCTTGAATAAACTTTAATTATGTTTCTAACCACATATTACTTAAAGATTTTGGCTGTTTCTCTTTAAGAGTAGTCAGTTAGACAAAGATCTGTAAATATTTTCATGCTATTTGAAATAACTGAGGTATATTAGTATGCTCCTGAAAAATAAAGAGTAATATGAGAGGCTTCTATATGCTGTAGGTCACGGGAAGCTATGAGCATGTATACACTACAGGGTGGGCCGCACCCACAACAGTGTACTTTGACAATTGTCCAGACACCAAAAACGAACAGATTAGAGAGAGAGAGAGAGCGCTCAAGCAAGCGCAGGCACACTTCTGTGTGTTTGGAAGTAATAGAAGACAAAACTACAAAGGTAGGTTGGCCTTGAATGACAATGTCTTGTGCATCATTTGCTGGACAGTAGGGAATTATGGAAGGTTTCTGAGCAAGGGAGTGATGTGACTGGAACTGGGCTTTTTGAAGATTAACCCGGGGGTGGGAAGCAGGAAACTGGCTGGGTGGAGGTTTATAGTCTGTAGGAGAATAGTGTTGAAGTTATTGCAATAATTTTGGTGAGGTCATGAAAGGCCATGACGGCTTAAACTATTAATAGATTGATGACCACAGAAAGGGAATGCTGGAGATAGCTGTGAAAGATATTATTTTTTGTTTGTTTGTTTTTGAAACAGAACCTCACCCTGTCACCTGAGTTGAGTGCAGTGGCATCATCATAGCTCACAGCAATCTCAAACTCCTGGACTCATGTGATTCTCCTGCCTCAGCCTCCCCAGTAGCTGGGACTATAGGCACAAGCCACAACACCCAGCTAATTTTTCTATTTTTTGTAGAGATGGGGTCTCATTTTTGCTCAGGCTGGTCTCAAATTGCTGAGCTCAAGCAATCCTCCTGCCTCTGCCTCCAGAGTGCTGGGATTACAGGTGTGAGCCACCATGCCCGGCCATGTTGTTTTATTGATAATTAGGATTGAAAGAGGAGAGATCCATTCATGGTAGCTAAAACAAAAGTGGGTGGGAGTATTTTAAGGTAAAAGGCACTTTCGCAAGAATCCAGGAAGAGAGCTATAATTCAGATGGGCCTTCCAGCAATTGCATTTGGAAATCAGATTGCATCATGTCCCACGTGGCTCTGAGGAGATGCCTCATTGCTTGCCTCTGCATCTCTCTGCAGGTTTGCTCCCTTCCCCGTGCCCCCTTGACCACTTTCCTATACTTCCCCAGAATTTTCCACCCATAACTTCAATCTATATGAAGCTTTGTTTGCCCCAGAACTCTACAGCCCTAACTCCACCATGTGAACCCTCAGCTTCAACTTCTCTGGCTCATTGGCAATAGTCTCTCAGCCTTCTAGTTCTAAAATCCCTTCTACTCAGCCACAAAAAACAACAGTGATCTAGCACCTCTTGTATTATCCTGATAGAGCTGGAGCCCATTCTCCTAAGTGAAGTATCACAAGAATAGAAAAACAAGCACCACATGTGCTCACCATCACATTGGCATTAATTGATCCACACTTATGTGCACATATAGTAGTAACATTCATCAGGTGTTGGCAGGCGGGAGGCGGGAGGAGGGAATGTGTGTATTCACACCTAATGGTTGTTGTGCGCACCCTCTGGGGGACGGACACGCTTGAAGCTCTGACTGGGGTGGGGCAAAGGCAATATATGTCACCTAAACATTTGTACCCCCGTAATATGCTGAAATAAAAAAAAATAAAAAAAAAATAATAAAATCCCTTCAAGCAACAGCTAATTGTCTTTTCTCCCCAGATCACTGGCCAGGCTGTGGATGGGCTGTTCCCGATAGGGTGGACCACATCTCTCTAAACAGCTGAGGTCAGTGACAGGCGGGGACTGAGGCCAGTAAAAGGCACATGATGCGGAACATGACAGTAAAGGCCTGCCCCTTTCTTCAGAGGCCGTGATGGGTTGGGGTGAAAGGACCAGATGTCTCCAGATATCTCTTATCAATTGTGGTTTATTGTCAGCTTGATAGCTGGCTACACAGAAGTTCAGAATTCAAGCCTAGAAATCTGGAAGAAAAGTGGTGACATTAGCTAAAATAAGGAAAGCATGTGATGGAGCCAGTTTTGTGGGATATGGTGAGTTAAGATATTGATCTTTGGAGAACAATGTGAAGATATTCTCTGTCCAGATTTTCTTGCAAATGGCTAGAGAGAGTTCCTGGGACCAGACTAAGCTCTGAATGTGGATCTTCCGGACATTCTTCCCTCTTGAATGTTGCTAAACAATTGCTGAAAAGGTTACCTATTAAATACATTTCAAATGTGATTAAAACCCCTTTAATTGCTAAATAACTTCTGGTAAATGATGCCCTGTCTTTAAGTCCATTAACCTCAAAAAGTTTGGACATAGCACAAAAATGGTAAATAGGCTGACCACATCCTTGAACTTGGAGTGTTTTAATACAACGTTATCCAGCCAGCTGTTGGGTCGAAGGAGTAAATTAAATTTATGAACGATAAACATTTGCTTGATTGCTGAACTGTTTAATTCCAGATATCTTGACCTGAAAGATGAGATAATAGAATGAGAACCTTTAGGTCTGGCACAGTAGCTCATGCCTGTAATCCCAGTGCTTTGGGAGGCTGAGGCAGGAGGATTGCCTGAGGCCAGGAGCCAGCCTGGGCAATGTAGTGAAACCCTGTCTCTCAAAAAAAGGAAAGGAAAGGAAAGGAAAGGTGGGCAGGGAGTGGACTTTATTTTTAAAGCCTTGTTCAAAGAAACAGTCAAACTGTGAGCTGATGATACTTTGAGTGTGCATGGCTATTTCTTGCTGTAATGTGATCTGATTGAGCATTTCCAGAGAAGGAACACTCAAACCCCAATAAAAGAGCCCAGTAAGTTTTCAAATTGTTCTCATCACTGGAAATGTCTTCCTTAAAGTAACCCAGATTCTGCTTCCTGTAACTATACTCATTGATCCTGGTTCTTTCCTCTGAAGCTACAGGAGATAAAAGTCCGTTTCTTCCATCATTTCTCAACTGACATGATTTTCACATCCCTTGCCATGTTCTCACCCTTCTGAATATACTGATGACTGGTTTTGCTGATTTCCTAATGTGTTCTGAAGAAGATTCAAGCAGCATTTACAAACTACTACAAATGAGTTAGGTAACTCAAGAGTAACAAAAAACTGGAACCAGCTTTTAAAAAGTTGTAGAATAAAATCCATTAGATATTTTATCAAAGAATAATAATGGTGATAATGACAACAAACACAGGTGTAGATCTCCAGAGTTTCCAAAGCCCTTTCCCAGTTGGCATTTCTCCTATTTCATCCCTATTTGTATTAGCAATACTGTCTTTTTTTTAATTTCAAAATATTACGGGGGTACAAATGTTTTTGGTTACATGATCTGTCACCCAGACAGTGGTCACTGTACCTGTTAGTAGGTTTTCACCCATCCTCTCCTCCCCTCTAGCCCCTGCTTGATTTCCATCGAGATTTACTTCCTTCTGTGCGCATGTGCTCATCTGTTTGTTCCCATTTAATAGCGAGTACATGTAATGTTTGTTTTTCCATTCTTTAGTTACTTCGCTTAGGATAATGGTCTCCAGTTCCATCCTAATTGTTGCAAAAGGCATTAAGTCAATTTTCTTCATGACTGAGCAGTATTCCATGGTATATATATATATATATATAGCACATTTTGTTAATCCACTCATGAATTGATGGGCCTTGGGGTTCATTCCATATCTTTGCAATTGTGAATTGTGCTGCAATAAACATTTGAGTGCAGGTGTCTTTTTGACAAAATGACCTCTTTTCCTTTGGTAAACACCCACTAGTGGGATTGCTCAAGCAAATCAGCATGAAAAAAAATCAAACAACCCCATTAAAAAGTGGGCAAAAGACATGAACAGAAGCTCCTCAAAGAAAATAGACAAAGGGCCAATAAACATATGAAAAAAATGCTCAATGTCAGTAATCATCAGGGAAATGCAAATCAAAACCATAATGAGATATTGCCTTACCCCAGTCAGCATGGCTTTTATTAAAAAGTCCAAAAACAATAGATGCTGGCGTGCATGCAGAGAGAAAGGAATACTTACACACTGTTGGTGGACTGCAAATTAGTACAACCTCTATGGAAAACAGTATGGAGATTCCTCAAAGAACTAAAAGTTGCCCTACCATTTGAGCAATACTAATCTTATTCCTGATACTAACACCTCAAGATCTAAGGAAAAGTAGATTGCCAACTATGTCTGGTTTGATGTAAGAAGAACAGAAGAAAATCCCTTCTACTCACCAATACTAATCTGAGCTGTTCTTGAATATTTTTTAAAAATCTGTTAGAGTTAATTAATGAGTTAATTAATTTTTGAATACGTAATTCATACACAGAGTATAAAATTCAAAAGGTACCAAGTAATACATTAGAGACAGTAATTCTCCCTCAGATCCCAACTCCTGACCTCTTGGGGGTCCCCTAAAGGCTTTGACTGATATCAATTTCTTTTGTAGACTTCAGGAGGTATTCTATAAATATGTAACCACATATGCAAATCTATTTGCATATATGAATTAAACTTTTTTTTCCCCCACAAATTGTAACAATATATTTTGGATAACATTTCATGACAGTACACTGAACTGCTTCATTCTGTTAAAATATCCATTGTGCTCTGGTATCACAATTTATTTAACGGTTTGTCTTTAATATTTGGTTGTTTCCAGTCTTGCCAGTAACAACAGTGCTGCAAAGAATATCTTTGCATATATGTTCTTGCCCGCATGTGCAAATATTTTTGTAAAATTAATTACTGGAAATTAAAATGATGTGCCAAAGAGCATACACATTTCTAATAGTAATGAGTGCCAATTAACTTCCAGAGAGTGTTCACCGAGCATAGGAAGGTGCCAGTTTCCCCATGCCCTTGCCAAAACAGTACGTTACCAAATCTGTTGATATTTGACAGAATAAAGCTGAAAAATGGTAAAATGCATTTCATTTTCATTTTTACTGGCATTTTTCTTATAGTGATGTTGAACATCTTTTCACATGCTTAATAGTTGTGCTTCTTTTTTATGTCTGGACTGTTTGTATCCTTTTTCTATTGCATTAATGGTCTTTTAAAAATTGTTTGTAGCAAACTTTTATATGTGAAGCTATTAACATTCATTATATAACATGATACAAATATTTTCCCCCAGTTTGTATATATTTTTGCACTTTGGCTCAAGAATTTTCAACATGCAGATTTTTAAAATATATTTAAATTTAGAAAAGTTTTCTTTCCTCTGAGTAAAAAAGCTTCCCATTTTCTTATAATAATATTATAACTTTATTTTAATTTTTGAACGTCTGATCCATTGGGAATTCATTCTGGTAAGGAGTAAGGTGAACATTCAACTTTGTTTTTTTCAGATGTTCAATTATTCCAGAATTATTTATTAAACATTCTATTTTTCTCCAATGATGTGAGATTTTCCTATATCATTTACTAAATTTTATTTGGGGGTTGCATGTATAAGTCCACTTTTCTCTTATGGGTCTGTTTGTATGTACATGTGCCAAGTACAATACTATTTTAATTATCATAATTGGTAGGACTAATCTTTCCTCATGGTTGAATTTTTTTTCAGCCTCTTCTTGAATATTCTTGTATTCTTATTTTTCAATTTGATGTTTACAAGCTTGTTTAGTTAAAAAGATTTATATTACTGAGATCATGAAAAAATATTAATTTAGGCATAATTAGACATTTATAATGTACCTTTCTCTTCAAGACTATCATATACCTTGTGCTTATTTTATGTCTTTTTTGTTCTTTTGCAGCATTTTAAACTTGATCTTTTAGAGTTTTGCACATTTCTTGTCAAATTTATTTTTGAGTATTCTTTTTGTTGCTATTATATTTTTTCTTTTACATTGTCAAGCTGGTACTGTTTGCATATAGAAAGAATATATCTCAGTGACTTCACTGAATTATCTTATTATCAAGTAAAATTTTTAAATTCATCTAATCTTATTAAGAACTTTTATCACCAGTAAATGTTTAGTATTTTATCAAATATCTTTTAAGCATCTGTGAAAATGAATACACTATTTTTCTCCTTTGATTTATTAATGTCAAACTTATTATTAGATTTCCTAATATTGAAGCATTCTTGTGTTTTTGATATGATCCCTATCTATTATTCTTTTGAAATGTGATCAATTTCACTTTCTTTTTTTTAGAATTTTTAAAAATCAATTCTTATAAGTGGCATAGATCTGTTGTCTTCTGTTTTTATAGTATCTTTGTTAGGCTTTAATCTTAATATTATTCTAGTTTCTTAAAAAGAATTTCCCTATTTATCTGTGTTCCGGGACAGTTTAATTAGCATTGAAGTTCTCTGTTCTTTGAAGTTTCAGAAAATACGCTGGTGAAATACCTGGGCCTTGTACATTTTTAGAGAGAAGAGTGGGGATGAGATGAATCTTCATGGATTTTCACTATTATTACTTATATTTTCTACTTATTCTGTAACTAGTTTAGGTAATTTATTTTTTCCTGTAAACTGATCTATCTCACAGAGGTTTGCAAATTATTTTTCATGTGATAAATCAAAATAAATCTCACAATCATTTAAATTCACTCTGTATTTAGGTTACTTCCCCATTTTCATTCCCAATTGGCATATTTCTCCCTGTTTGGCTTGGCTGGATTAGCTAATGATGTCTTTGTTTTATTGCTTTCTTTTCTTGTTTGCAAATAATCAACTTTTACATTTATTTAGTATTTCTATTGTTTTTTTCTGTTTCCTAATGCATTTATTTCTATATCTTTCTCCTTTTAATCTCAAAGCTATAATTCTTATTCATGTGCAAATACTCTTGGGAAGAATAATATTTAAACTGTTAATAATCATTTCTATCTTAGGATAAATGAGTTCCAGATTCTTTACTGAGGCTAGGTTTTGAAAAAGGAAAAGGAGAGTTTTTAATCAAGAGATTACTTGAATCCTAAAGAAGGGGCCTGGCATGGGGGGTGGATGACAAGGATTGTCATAACGTTGGGAGTGTAGGGAGATAGATACACATGGCCCACGTCACACAGCCTCTCCTGCACACATGCATCAGCATGTGCCCTGTGACATCCTTATGTAATGGCCTGATGGTCTAGGGAAGCGAAATAAATTAGTACTTGATGGAAAAATGCTGAAATAAAAAACACAGGATAGCGACTTAAATTATGAAACATAGTCATGGTACTTTTTGTTTCCCAGTAGTATAAATAAAGCAAAACCAGGCAAACAGCTTCACAGGAAGCTCGTATTAATAACAACCCCATAAAATTCCCAATCGGTCCATTTCGTTCACCCAAATGTGCCACCACAAGAAGGGACAGGACAGATGGGCAGCACCTATGGCAGCCCACGGCTGCCCAGGTTAGGCATGGAGTCCTGCTTCTCCCTGCATTGCACTACCTCCGCCTCTTTGCAACTGCAGTTTGAACATCTTCTTGTATTTTTTACATTCTTTACATACTTTTCTTTATTTGGCCCTGATAACAACCCTGTTTATGAGACTTGTCTCCCTGCCTAACTTCTCACATCCAACCAAATATGTCTTGCTGATTCTTGATTCAAATGTTTCTCACACCTTTCTCATCTCTTTATTTCCAGGATCTCCTGAGTGTAGGACTTTATCCTCTCCTGTCCAGATGCCTGTGGTCGTCTTCCATCATCCCGCTGGAGGCAGGGTAGTCTCACTGGTGGAAAACAACTCCCAAATCTCAGAGGTGTAACACAATACTGGTTTATTTCACATTTACTTTGTAGTTTAATACAGAGTACGGATTGAGGTAGCGCAGGGACGAAAACGTTCTATGCAGTCTTTCAGGGATGTAGGCTTCATATAGCTACGTCCTCACCACCCTGGAGCCTCAGCGCTCTCCATTGTACCCTTTACCTCTTGCTGGCAGAGAGCGCGTGGGCGCCCATGCAGGAGGTTTTCAGGGCCAGACACAAAGTGGTACGCATCGATTCTGCCCACGTTCTGTTGGCAGGAACTCAGTCATATGGCTGCCCCTAACTACAAGAGAGGCTGGGACATGCAGTCTAGTTTTGTGTCCCCTAGGAAAAGAAAATATATTTTGGTGAAAGCATTGCACATTTGGCCATAGCCAGCCTCTCTCTGCCCATCTATGTTGGGCGCTGCTACCAGATTAGCATTCGTTCAGCCAGTCATTGAACACTTAGTAAATACCGCTATATGCCAGCAACTATGCTATGCACAATGGGAATAAAAAGGAATAACTTCTCATGTTGCCTTCCTTGGAGCTTACAAGCTAGTGGGAGATGAGAATAATGAAAAATATCTCTACAATGAGTTAAGTACATCGGTCACCCTTATCTGTGGAGGATACCTTCCAAGATGCCCAGTGGATGCTAAAACCACAGATAGGAAAAAACATAGTATATGAAGGATTCTGTACTATTATGCATATCAATGGGGTTTCATTTATAAATTATGCACAGCAAGAGATTAATAATAACTAATAATAAAATGGAACAATGATAACGTATAATGTAATAAAAGTTATGCGAATGCGGTCTCTCTCTCAAAATATCTTGTTGTACTGTACTCACATCATGTGACAGCAGCTTCTTCATCGGCAGATTCAGCTTCTCCAGTAATTTTTATGTTTTTCAGTTCAAACCTATTCCTGAATCTGTGTTTTATCACTTGCTTGCAGTGAATGGCTTGGTGTCACTCGTTTCGGGGGATCCCTTGCTGAAGTCTTCATATAGGCTCAATGCTTTCTGGCACAACACATTGCTGTCAGTCAGAGCACGTTTCTGTTCATGTCTTCCACCCACAGATTTGATGCTTTTTCCATCTTAACTAAGCATTTATCATGCACTGTAGCAGTAACTTGGCAGTTTGAGGTGCGACAGCAAAACTAGCACAAATTTCTTTTTCCTTTTTCACAATTTCATGGATAGAAGATTCATCCTTACCTTAGGTCTTAGCAACCTCAGCGTATGATTGTTTTCTTGATCGTTATTAAGTCAAGAACTATCTTCTTTTCATTTAAAGGAACCACTTGACAGCTTCTTTTTTGTCAGATTGGCATAGTTGCATTGCCAGCATCACTACCCTTGCATTTTGGGGCCATTTTGAGGTCAAATGAGGGTGACTGGAACACAAGCAGTGCAATACCAGGACAGTTGATCTGATCACGGGGCCTGCTGCTAAGTGACTGGTGGCCAGGCAGCGTCCACAGTGTGGATCTGCTGGACACAGGGAGAATCCATGTCCTGGGCGGGGCAGAGCAGACAGTGTGAGATTTCATCACCCTACTCATAATGGTACACAATTGAAAACTTACAAATTGTTTATTTCTGGAATTTTCCATTTAATATTTTTGGACTGTGGTTGACTGAGGGTTAACAAACCATGGAAAATGAAACAATGGAAAAAGAGGGACTACCATACCATGATGCACTAAGCCAACCAAATTTTCTATGCGAGTTGAAAGGGAACTGTAAAAGTTAGGAACCAATTGGGCTGTACGTAACGAACATTTAAAAAGTATCAGTTTACATAAGATACGGAGTTATATTTCTATTCCATGTAAAATAGAAATATTTCTATTCCATGTAAAATAAGTCAAAAGATAGGCCCCTCCAGACCTACTATGGCATAGCCCTGAGATCAAGGACCCAGACCCTGTCTACCTTGTATCTCTGCCCTGCATGGCTTCCACTTCCAGTCATTTCAAGATCCAAGATGGCTGCTGCAGCCCCAGCCAATATACCTGCATTCCAAACAACATGACAGATGAAGCAAAAAGAAATGAGTGCCACTCTCTTCCAAAGAGATAACCCATACTTCTGCTTATATTTCATAGGCCAGAATTAATAACATGGCTATATATAGCTATCAGGAAACCAGGCAGCATAACCTTTTTAACTTAGTGCCAGAGTGACCAACTAAAAATTCAAAGTAATACAATAAGAAATAAGGAGAGAATGGATATTGAGAGACAAGTAGACTCTCTGCTAGAGAGGTGAACCTACCTGAACTAAACAAAACAAAACAAAGTTTTTCTCATAAGATGAAGTTTAGACTGACTCTTAAAGAATGATTTGGACATTACTGCCTACCTTAAAAAACATTTTCAGTGAAGTGGTAAGGGCAGATGTTCATTCCTGTGTCTTTCCAATAAGCCAATCTGAAAGCCCCATCTGCCTTCATTGTTCTTCCTTTGCCATATGCACCAAAGGACACATGAGACAGGAGTGTGCAAAAATTCGTCATGCAAAGTCTTGGCTCTAACTAAGCTGCTGTTATTCAACCCATTATTCATCCTTGTTCTCACCCACCCCCACATTTAACTTTGTTGAGTAGCAATCTTGTCACTTAGTCCTCCAATTTTATTCTTACTTCATTCTTTCCACATTTGAGCTTCATCATTCTTTTGTCATTATGGGCTTGGTTCCTCTGACTTACATTCAGCTTTGCTGTCTCGACTAGGCTACTGTGTATTGACCCGGGTAAACATCTTGATTCACCTTAGTTTGAATCACTTCCATCCCCACCAGACTCACACTGGCTCTATGAGCCATAGAAGGATGTCTGGGTGTGGATTCCCAAAGTTCCATATTTAACTAGAATATCCCTGGGTATGAGGCAAAATACAAGGTGGTGATCCTTTCTTGAGCTATGGTTGGGCTGAGATATTGTGCTACCCAGAACCTGCGGCCAACCAGTGACTTAGGCTCCAGTAATGAGAAAATAATTACGGTGTTCCTGATTTATCCTTCTACTTTGTTCCTTGCCCAGATATATGTAGGCTGCCCATTGCACGGTGGGGGCCATGATTTGATTTACCTGGAGGCCCAGGTTGTGGTACACTCCAGGCCACCAAGGGGTTTTAATGGCTTCTTTATCTAATAGTCCCAATGTCAAAACTGTGGCAGGCTCTTAACAATCAGCTTGGAAATGAGCTATTGACATCTGCTGCTGGGGAACATCATCATACAAGACTCTACCCTTCAAACTGGTGTGGGAAACTATTTAGGACTGCCTTTCTTATCAGTAAACTACCCCATCTTATCCTCTGGTATTCAACCCTGCCCAGGACAAGGTCCATCTCTGAGAATGTCGTGGAACCCATGGGCCATAGCATGCACTTTGGTTTACTACCGTCAACATTGCCTAGTGCCATATCAGGAGTCTCTCAGGACATGCTATCAGTTCCCAGGGTTCTAGCCCAGAGCGCAACCTATTAAGAGAAAAAGAGAAAAGGAACCAGAAAAACTACCTTTACATTAGGATAAGTAGACACTCAACCTCCTGACCAGAATAGTTTACAGCAGTCTTATCACTTCAAGTCAACTTAAATATAATGGGCATATGGCAACCTTGTCTGCTGTGTTGGTTTCAAATCTCCAACAGCTAGACTGTCAAAACCACAAAGTTGGTGTCTTACCGGGTATGGGTGAATATCTAGGGTCTTTAAAAGCCAACACCTTCAGGAAAATTGTGTCCCTAGAGAACTTAGAAGTAACACAACCCCACCTAAAATTGATGGGCCATCCCAGAAGGCAGCAGCAAATCATTGTCTACATTCAGCAGTTCCTCACAGAACCTAAGAGCCTCCTAACTTGGCATCTAAAGAAAATACAGGTTAAAAGCTTTCTGTAGAGCAATAAACTTGCCCCAGTAGGTGAGATTCAAGTCCAATTTCTTCATCTCTCATGGCCTTGGATATCTGGTGCAGTGTCCTGCACTGCACAGAAACTTCCAGAGTTTATACTAGAAAGTAAATTGTAATCTGTAGAATTTTTATTAAAAAACAAAGAGACAGCCAAAATGCCTATAGATAATTTAGAATGGAATTATGAAAAATACTGAATTATTCAAAAAGAAGAAAGAAAGAACAGAAAAAAAGAACGAATAATAAAATGGTGGACCTTTTTCTAAACATTAATCACTTAAATTTAAATGGACTAAATATTCCTAATAAAAGACAAAAACTGTAAGAATGGATAAAAAGACAAGACTCAACTGTATATTGCCTATAAGAGATGTACTTTAAACATACAAAGATAGATTGAAAGTACTTTCTTAAGAAAATAATAAAGAGCCCAAATCAATGAAATAGAAATCAAATAATAGCTAAAATTAATTAAGGTAAAATTTTGTTTTTTTTAAAAGACAAATAAAATTGATAAACCTATAGCCAGACTGTTCAGGAAAAAAAGAAAGAGAAAGAAGAAATTATTAGTATTGGGAATAAAAAGATGATATCATTACTCTAGATCCTATAAACATTAAGAATGATAACAGAATATTATAAGTAACTTTCTGCCAATAAATTTAGCAATTAAAGTGGAATGGATGAATTTTTTAAAGAAAATAAAAAGCTTACCAAAACTGCCACAATATGAAATAGAATATTTTAAAAAATACTATGAAATAATAAATAATATGAGTATGAGAATATAGTCTTACAATAATTATGAACACAATATCTGAATAGTCCCATATCTATGAACATTTTAAAATTAATTACCAGAAACTTTTCCACAAGGGCCCACATAGTTTCACTGGAGAATTTTATAAACATTTAAGGAAGAAATAAAAATACTCTTATACAAGTTATTAATATTTAAGAAAATAGAGGAAGACATGATATGTCCTAAATTGTGTTATAAGGCTACCAAAATATTGATACCAAATCTGACAAAGATATTCAGAAGAGAAAGAAAAAGAAAAAAAGAAACAAAGGAGGGAGAAATATAAATATAGTAATACAAAATAACATAAGGCCAGGTGTAGTGGCTCACTCTTCTCTATAGAATTTACAAACCAATACTCCTGCACATAGATACAAAATTCTTTAACAAAATATAGGTAAATTGAATCTTGAAGTATATATAAAAGGTGGTACACTATTGCCCAGTAGGGCTTATCCCAAAAGTATAGGCAATGAGAGAAAAAAATAAAATAAACATAAAACAGATAAGCAAATTAAAAACATACAATAAGATGATAAAAAATACATTCAAATGTAAATAATAATTACATTAAATGTAAATAGAATGAAATCTAAAAAATTTAGATTGCCAGAATGATTCAGAAACAAAAACTATATGCAGTTTCATATACATAACAAAACAGAAAATTGAAAGAGTGGAAAAAGCTATACTATGCAGACAAAATCAAAAGAAAGTCAGTATAATTCTATTATCAATGATAATAGGCTTTAAGGCAAAAGGCATTAGTAGAATTAATAACTAGAAAGCTTCAATTCACCAGGAATGTATAATGATTCTAATAATTTATTTATTTATTTATCTAATAAGTATTTTATTTTACTTCATTGAATTATGCTATATTTTGTGCTTATTTGTTAGTTGGTTCAAAATTTGTTTAGAACAAGCAGAGAGATCGTTTAATTAATTGATTTTAAAACTCTAATCGTGAGACCTCACTCAAATTACTAAAGTTTATGGTTATGGTCCCTAATTCCCTTCAGAGAAGATACTGGAAGTGTGTTGTCTTGGTAAGAAGACCCTCCCTGGGGCCTAAGGCCTTCCAATAAATGCCACTTTTTAATGAGACAATCCTCCTTCGGTCAATAGATTACCCCTAAATTAATTAAAGCCTTAGGCCTTAGATACAAAGCAGGTGATGTAACTTACTTAAAATACTGATCTGGCTTTTATCTCTTGGCTCTTAAAGAAAAATGATAAAATAAAATATTGAAATTGAAGTGCCAATGCTGTCTTTGAAATGAAGTACACGAATGGCATCTGTGATTTTTATTTTCATTTTTAATCATATCATTTATTTTTTCATTTATTTGCTTTGGCACCTTTTGAGGTTTGTTTAAAGATAATACACACATGAGATACAAGATTCAAAACACACAAATTGAAATATTGGTAAAATTAATCTCTCCTGTCTCTGTTACCCAAGTCCTAGCTCCAATTGTGGAGGCGAATGTTCTTCACCTTGCTTTGTTTTTTCCTCTTTACTATTTATCCTAGGCACTATTCCGTGTTGGTTTATAGAGGGAGTACCACAATCTTTTTAATCCTCTACATAATATCGGTTCACGGATGAACCACACTTTATCCAATCTGCACCTTCTAAATGTTGTTTTTGGTCACTTGCTATCATAGACAATGTTGCAATGAGGAGCTTTATATATATACTTTTGTGTACTTGCTAAAGAGTATCTAAAGAATAAATTCTTAAGAGTGAATGAGTTAGGTCACATGGTATGTATATGCACTTAATTTTGGTAAACATTGCCAAATTGTCCCATAGGTAGAAGTTCCGCAAGTGTACTCTCCTAGCAATTGCTGAATATGCTTGTGCCCTGGCACCCTTGCCAGAACAGTTTTTTATTAAAATGTTTAGTATCCTGATAGGTGAAAAATAATTTCTTGCTGTCATTGTAATAAGTACTATGCTAATGAAAGGGCTATCTTTTTAAAAATACTATAAAATAATATTTATAAATAATGAGTATAACAAATACAGTATTATAATAATTACAAGCATAAGAAATATAAAAATGATAATACAAAATAACATAAGGCCATGCACGGTGGCTCAATCTCAGCACTCTGGGAGGCTGAGGCAGGAGGATCACTTGAGGTCAGGAGTTCGAGACTAGCCTGAGCAAGAGTGAGACCCCGTCTCTACAAAAAAATAGAAAAATTAGCTAAGCATAGTGATGTGCGCCTGTAGTCCCAGCTACTTGGGAGGCTGAGGTAGGAGGATTGCTTGAGCCCAGGAGTTTGAGGTTGTAGTGAGCTATGATGAGACCATTGCACTACAGCCTGGGCCACAGAGTGAGACCCTGTGTCAAAATAAAACAAAACAATATAAAACAAAACAAAAAATCCATAAGATAGATGATTTGGCTATAAAAATTACCAATCAGATGAAAACCACCATATACCCTTCCCTAGTTAAATTTCTCTATTTCTTCTTTTCAGAAGTATTTGATAACCTGATTTTAATATTTATCGTTTCCCAAGTATTTATATTTTATAACACATATATTTATTCCCAAATTATATATATGTATGTATCTATGTACATATTAGCTTGCATGTGTTTAAATTCATATAAATAGTGTCATCCTGCATGTATTCATCTGCCCGGTGCTTTTTATCCTCTATGCTATTTTGTGAGAACTCATTCATGATATTTACATAACTCAAATTCATTCATTTACTACTCGGTAGAGTAAATTCATTCATTGAATGAATATATAGCTATTTAATCTATTGATGTCCATTTAGGCTGTTTCCAATTTTTGCTCTTTCAGACAATGCTAATATGAACATTGTTGTCTATGTCTCTTCATCAACATATGAGCAGGCATATACTTAACAGTGGACCTGCTAGGTCGAATGGTTTGGATTCTTCAACCTTACTAATACATACTGCCAAATTGCTTTCAAAAGTAATTGTCCCAATTTATACTCTCATCAGCAGTATAGAAGAGTTCCCCTTGTTTCACATTTTTGCCAAAACTTGGCATTCAGACACATTAATTTTTTGCCAGTAGGATGAATATAAAACAATATTTCATTGTGGTTTTAATTTGCATTTCCCTGATTATGGATAAGAATAAACATCTTTACAGATGCGTGAAAGCCATTTGTATTTTTTTTAATATAAACTGCCTGCTGTGGTCTTAGCTCATTTTTTCTATTAGGTTCTTGTTTTTGTCTTGTTTTTAATTGCTTTGTAGGAAGGTTTTTATTTAAGGATATTTGCAACCTACTACCTTAGCTGTCATTTTTACCATAAATAGTTTTTCCAGATTTTCATTTTCTTTGCCCTTTTTTATAGTACCTTTAAAACCAAGTGGTTAAATTTAAATATTTATACATATATTTACATACACATCATTTTATATAAATGTGATCATATACAGGAATTTCGTGTTTGTTCAGCTTTTTTCCTGTCTTTGTTCGGCTTTCTCTTCATTCTCATCTTTTCCCCTCATGTGAGCCCCCTGTCAAGGTAACTCATATTAAAGACTTTATATGGCATTCCATATTTTTCACTGCATTCAAATAATTCTATACAGACACATACATTTATATCTATATTATGCAGGATATTTTAATCTTGTCATTATTTGGTTTATAAACATAAGATTATGCTAATAGAAACGTTTTTGCTTTTTATATTTTTATTTAACAATACTTTGTGAAAATACCTCCAAGCCAACTTGTATAACTCTGATTCATTCTTCGAATGACTCCTAAATTTGGTTGCATCAGCAAAAATTTTGCTAAGCAAAAATCACAGCACAGAAACTTTCAGGGACCTAGAAGAAGGATGATTGTACTTAGTCAAGATTTTTCATAAATATATTTTGGATATTTATTTATCCGCATGAAATTTAAAGTGACATTAAGAGGTACATTTTTCCCCATTAAAATGTGTTGTTGTGCAAATTCACAACAACATAGGTGTTTATTCACCTGTGGGGAGGCAGAGAAAGACTGCAAGTGCTAGTGCCTAGAGCCAAGTACATTCTATTTCTCGCTCAGTAGAAGACCACTCTGTGGAATTGGGGGAATAATCTGACTCTCTGGACTTTAATTATCTCATCTGTAAAATGGAGGATAGAATCAGAACAAAGATTGTGTTGCTGAGGAGGTCAAATAGTCAATTCAAGACTAATCCAAGGTTTGCCAAGCTTTTACATTCGCCAGCTGACATGGCGCCACCATGTGGTAGTAGTGTAAACATGGTTTAAAATGGGTTTGAACCGTCAGCTTTTAAGTTACATGATTCTTCATCAATTTTTAATTTGAAGAAGGAACATTTTTTAAAATTTTGTGCTTAAATTTAGATTTTATTAATATGTTTATTTTTCACTATTTCAAATTTGCATAAACTTTGACTACACTCTATAGTCAGGGAAGTTTTGCTATCTAATGTTGTTTCTGTACCATAAAGTAATAGTCAACTAAGTGAAGAAATGGGAAAAAATATACTACCAGAAGAACTATTCACATCATGGAATTATATTTTAAACAGCAATATACAACAGCTTTAGAAGCCATACGGCTAGAAAACTTTTCAAAATGCCTCAAATGCCTGAAATTGTTAGGGGGCTGCGGTAGGGGCAGAGTTGGGCAAAATACAAGACAGTACATCAAGAATTGTTATTATTATCATTATTATAGTATTATTATTAGTCTTCAAAATATTTGGGACATCCACATTACACAATCCAGTAGTGAGATAGTAAATAGAATCAAAGTATAATGTCAATTTTTATTATTTATTCTGACCTTTAGGTACCTGCCATTTATTGAACATAACTGTGTTGACTCTTACTGTTTTTAGATATTTGATTTTTATTGTTTAAGTAAATTCTCAATGTTAGTATAGTTTTAGATTCACAGAAAATTTGCAAAGATGGGAGAGTTCCCATGTACCCTGTACCCAATTTCCTATGTTAATATCTAACATTATTATGGCCCATTTGTCCCAACTAAACAACAAACATTGGTACATTATTATTTACTAAAGTTCATAATTTACTCAAATTTCCTCAGCCTTTACCTAACGTCCTTTTTCTGTTCCACAGAAGGAAGGACCACATGACACTTTGTCATTGTGTCTCCTTATGCTTCTCTTAGTTGTGGCAATCTCTCAGATTTTCCTTATTTTTGAAGGCTGGCAGTTTGGAAGGGTACTAGTCAGGTATTTTGTTGACTGTTCTTCAATTTGTGTTTGATGTTTTTCCCATGATTAGACAGGGTTCGTGGTGTTTTAGAAGGAAGACCACAGAGGTAAAGTGTCATTCTCTTCATGTGACATCGAGCATTCCTATTGTCAACATGACTTACCGCTATAGATGACCTTAATCATGTGGCCTTGATCAGGTAGCGTTTTCCAGGTTTCTTCACTGGAAAGTTACCTTTTGGAAGGAAGTCACTATGCAAAGTCCACACTTAAGGGGTAGTGAGATATACTCACCTCCTAAAGTAGGGACTATGAACATAAATTATTTGGAATTCTTCTATATGAGATGTTTGTGTCTTTTGCCCATTGTTTATTTATTCAGTCAGTTACTTATATCAGAGGGACTCATGAGTATTTATTTTATTCTTTGGTTTCTAAGTTATTACTGCATATGCATAATTTGTTTTGATGCTCAAATTGTTCTCATTTTGCCCATGGGGAGCTCCTTCAGGTTGGCTTCTGTGTCTCTTTGATTTTGTCCCCATCATTTTGTTTTCAGAACATTTCTTTACTTTCTGGTACTACAAGATGCCCCAAGCTCATCTTGTATATTTCCTGCCTCAGCCTTAATATGAACTATTTCTCCAAATTCTAGTTCCTTTCATTAGAGAATGGTAAACCAGCCAAGATCTGGGCACTAGTTGTGATTTTTATTTACTTTGGATACTTCTTCTGTATGTATTTGCATAAACATTTTCCTCTTCATGTCTTAATCATCTCAAAATTGAGATTTTTTTTAATAGAGCTTTGAAAATTTAAGGAATAGTTTGGTCAGTAAGACTGGTTTCACTCTTGTTGAGTATTATTTTTATTATTGCTACTGTTAACACTAGTACTTTGCCATTTGTAAAGTTTGTCACTCTCACATATGAGTTCAGGATAAAAGCTTTCTGGACGAAAAAATTATATAAATTATTTACACACTTTTCCTTGCTACATTTCTTTTCACTAAGTCAGCAGCCAACAAATATGTTTCTGTAAGTGAATAAACAGAGCTGCATATATATGCATACAGGTGTTTCCCTTTAGGCTTCTTATTGGGGCACATTTAAGAAATGTGCCAAAATTACTAGACTTTGATTTGCTTAAAAGCAGCACCTGTGTGTTCTCTCCATCTTTACGTTTCCAGGGCTTAGCTCAATGCTTGATACAATCCAGGGGTTTCCTAAAGGTTTGCTGGATAAATTGCAGAGCTCCAGAGAACATGGTGAAGCTTACCATCAATCATTTAAATGTGTTTAAGTTTTTGTTGCTGTTACACATTTTTGTTATACTTTATTTGCTTGCTTTTGTTTGGGAAGGCTTCAGTTCCAGTAATTAAAAGAATAGTGGTCACTATCGATTTTTTGGTGAACTGATTTCCTCTGATACCATTTTATCATGAGCCATGGTAAATCAATCACAGTTTTTGGCTTCTTTTCCATGGGTGAAAGAAGGCCCAAACTGCTCATTTAAGAGAAAATTCTTGCCCAAAAGAAGCCTGTAAAATTAGAGTGTGTTTTTTCTTTATTCACAGTAAAACATGAACCCTTTCTTTGAGCTCTTTATTACATGGAAAAGCATGCCTATGCATTGTGTTGAATAAGCTGTTCTTCCACTGGATGGTATTGAATTTAATTAGAAGAAAATATCTTCATGAAAATAAGGCTTTAATGATATACTGTTTCAGTTTAAGACCATAAGTCATCACATCCTCTAAATGGTGTGATAATGATGCTGAAACAAAACACTATAGAAGGAAAAAGTTATTCATTTGGTGTTCAGTCTTTCTGCAGAAAACGTGTGCATTTTCATTCTTTATCTTCCTTATATTTTTACTTTCAATTTCCCGTTTAAAAGAAGATTCTCTTGTATGTTCTATTTTAATTTTACTCTAGATTCAGTACAATTTTCATAAAATGAAATTCATTTAAATATAATTCAGGAACCAAGCAGTCTTGAATGAAAGTATTTTGAGACAGCACTCTTGGCTTCATTATAAACACACCATCGTCCATCCATTCATTTATTCATTTACTTATCAAAACTGCCGTGTGTCCATTGCCATTCTAGTGCTGGGAACACATGGATGGGAAAGACAGATTCATGTCCTCAGTATTTAGCAGGGGAGGAGGAAAAAGAAACTCAATAATGTAGTAGGATAGGTGGTCTCCTCTGTGAGGCAATCTGCAGCCTTGTCTCTGGACACTAGTTTTTATTTTTTTTATTTCAGCATATTACGGGGGTACAAATGTCTAGGTTACATATATTGCCTTTGCCCCGTCTGAGTCACAGCTTCAAGCATGTCCATCCCCCAGACAGTGCGCACCGCACCCATTAGGTGTGAATATACCCATCTCCTTCTCCTCGCTCTCCTCTGCCCGACACCCGACGAATGTTATTCTCATATGTGCACTTAACTGTTGATCAGTTAAAACCAATTTGATGGTGAGTACATGTGTTGCTTGTTTTTCCATTCTTGTGATACTTCACTTAGTAGAATGGGTTCCAGCTCTATCCAGGATAATACAAGAGGTGCTAGATAACCATTGTTTTTTGTGGCTGAGTAGAACTCCGTGGTATACATATACCACATTTTATTAATCCACTCATGTATTGATGGGAACTTGGGTTTTTTCCACATCTTTGCAATTGTGAATTGTGCTGCTATAAACATTCTAGTACAGATGTCTTTTTTATAGAATGTCTTTTGTTCTTTTGGGTAGATGCTCAGTAATGGGATTGCTGTATCAAATGATCGTTCTGCTTGTAGCTCTTTGAGGTATCTCCATATTACTTTCCACAGAAGTTGTGCTAGTTTGCAGCCCCAGGCACTAGAGTTTTTCTTTTTCTCCCTTTTCATTTTTTTTTTTTTTTTTTTTTGAGACAAGGTCTTGTGTCTCGCTCTGTTGCCCACGCTGGAGTGCAGTGGTACAAACGGCTCACTGCAAAAGCTCAGTTCAATGTAAACTTGAACTTAATAGGCTCAAGAGATCCTCTTGCCGCAGTCTCCCAAGTAGCTAGGACTCCAGGTGCACACCACCATGCCTGGCTAATTTTTTTAAGAGATGGGGTCTCACAATATTGCCCAGGCTGGTCTCAAGCTCCTGCCCTCAAGTGATTCTCCTACCTCTGCCTGCCAAAGCGCTAGGATTACAGGCATGAGCACCACCCCCGGCCTTTTTTTTTTTTTTCTTAGTAACAATTAACATTTGTCAAGTGTTTGCCCAAATCTGGACACTGATGTAGGGACTGTGTGTGTTCTCAATTAATAGTTCACTCTGCAACAGCTCATCACAGTAATTGGTGCACTGAGACAGTTTCTGTGTCATGTGGAGTAGGCATTGCAACTCCCATTTCTGTTTTGCCGATGAGGATACAGAAGCAGAGAGATTACATGATTTAACTAAGATCATGTGTCCCCAAGTGTCCTAGCCAGAACCTAAACCCAGGCAGAATGTTCCAGAGCCTCCCTCCTCCTGAAATGATGGTCCGCACCACCTGTTGGGCCTTAAGGAGAGAGCAGCAGAGGCAGAAGCTGAAGAAGGGCTCTGTGAGGCAGGTGCAAACAGTTAAGAGGGAAGGAGGGAGCACACACTGTGCTTCCCAAGTCCCTCAGGTAGCAAAAGGTGATCTGAAGCCCAGGAGAGTGTACCTGGCCCTGCTCCTTGAGAGCAATGGGGGCAGGAGCCCTGCCATGCAGACATCTCAACATGGACACTGCTTTCATTTGGGACACCAGCAGCCCTGAGGAAAATGACAGTTTGGGAGAGGAGTTGGGAGGCCTCAGGCTGTGGGTGGTGTGGATCAAGAAAAGAAGTGGATCCTAAACACCTCATGGGGGCTGCTCGTGACGCTGGACGTGCGGATACAGCTTAAACGTTATTTTGATGATTCGTTTTGTCAAGCAGTGCATATGACATTCTGGACCTTTCCTTGCTCCCTGGGCCCACCACACGTACAAGAGATTTATGTTTTCCATTTCATTGAATATGGTTTGAATGTTTATGGGTTTGTATGACTTTTATGAACTGAAAAAACTTTTTCTTTCATAATTTGATAGAATTGGGTTAACATCTAAGGAAATAATAGTGCTGTCCCCCAATCCCATCATTAATAGTAAAGTTTTACAATAGTCATTATACTTCATTAATATTGCTGAGGCAAGAGAGAGATGTCAGAAACTTAATCGAGCATTATTGTGCAGCCTAGACCTAAGAACAAGGGTTCATATATGTGGACCAAATATTCTCCTCCCCAGTGTCTTTAAGGGAGAGATGAGAGAATTTTATGTGGCTTATTGAAGATGCAAATGAATTCTCAGAGGTGAGCAGACGTATTGCTTGGAATGATTGTTGGCGTTTTCTGGGGTGAGTGAGCACAGCAAACAGACTCTGTTACTGTGCTTATGCCAGGGGCTCCAGCCCAGGTCTCCTCCCATCTCTGACCCCTTCCGTCTCATACTACAACTCTATCAGCGGAGGAAGAAAGGGGTGAGTTTTCCCAAGGATGGGGCAAAGTGGTTTATCCCCCCCCCATTACCTAATAATACAAATCATTAAAAGAAAAAGCCGGGAGAAGGCTCCATCCAAATGTCTCATCAAAATGTCCCTGACTCGGAAAACACTGTGCCAAAGTGACTGTTTCAAAGCCTCTGAAGTCAAAACAGCTGCATCCTAGTGGCTGCCTCAAATGGCAGTATCAAAATGACTGTCAAAACAGCTCCATCAACATGTTATGTACCTAGAGGCTGTGTGGGATGCTTTTTAGATACTTCCAGGCATAATGGGACTGGGACCTCATTACGATTTCCCCTCCACATCCAAGTCCCTTGAGGCTTCAAATATCTGTATGAAACTTTTCACACCAAGTGCGTGTCAGGGAAAAGGCAAGCAGAGGAGGCTTTCAGGTAGAAAGGACAACGTGCACACAGACACAGGGACAAGACACTGAATGGGGAAATGGCCACAAGCCCCTGGCATTTCAGGTTGCTCGTCATTCAACCTTTATTAAGCACCCACTGTATGCTTCACCATGTTGTCCTCATCATTTTGGAGAGGTCATAGTTGATCTCTAGTACTTGGCTAGATATTTTTTTCCTTTCTCTGAACAACAAAAAAATATTAACACATCTGGTTCCTAAACCAATTTCAAAATTCAAGTTTGGGGCGGGTGCAGTGGCTCTCACCCAAGGCAGGAGGATTGGCTTGAGCTCAGGAGTTCGAGACCAGCCTGAGCAAAAGCGAGACACCATCGCTACTAAAAATAGAAAGTAGCTGGGTGTCGTGGTGTCTGTTGTCCCAGCTACTTTGGAAGTTGGGGCAGGAGGATCCTTTGAGCCCAGGAGTTTGAGGTTGCTGGGAGCTATGATAATGTGGCTGTACTCTGGCCAGGACAAGAGAGTGAGACCCTATCTCAAAAAAAAAAAAACAAAAAAAACCCAAGTTTGATTTTAGTGATGCATGGTTTTCTCTCAAGTATTTTTCTAATTATTTTTAAAATCACCTTAATTTGAATTAAATAATTCAGAAAAAATTAATTTTTTTCATTTATTTTGAAATTACCTTATTCTGACACATAAACTACTTGGTTTATTTTGAAATACATAATTATACTAGAAATACAAACATACAAAAAATTGCTGACCAATTAAGTTATTAAGCATTCACTTTGTATGCCATAACTTTCTGAAAAGAAAATACCAGTAATTACTCAATTTTAATAATACTTTGTGTTCTATAGAAAAGTGTGCTGAAATACTGTATGTCAATCTTCTTAAAAAATGAATTTTATCTGTGGATTAAGTACAGATTATTTTTCTATAATATTACTATTAACCTGAATGTTCCCATGGTAACAAGACATCTAACAGAATATAAAGCAGATGACTTTTAATATTTAAACCATAACTCATAAATAAAAACATATTTACAGTTGTATGAAAGTTACGCATTAATCCCATTGATCAGAGATGCATAAATCTTCTCAGAAATCATATTTTTAAAATTTTCATGTTAATTTTTTATAACTCATTTCTGATTATAAAATACATACACACTTTCTGTAAAAAAAACCTAAAATATATCAGAAGAATTAAATAAACCCTGAGATGAGAACCACTAATGTTTGTTTTAACCATTTTTGTATTTTTTTATGTTTTAAAAACAATATTTGGATCAGAATATAAATTTAGTTTTGCATTCATTTTTTTCTTCTTCCCATGTCGTTATTTTTAAAATTTTCTTTGTAAGTGGAGGATTTGTTATTGTCTCTATGATGTAACCATATACTACTTGCAGTTGTGAAGTCATATTCTACTCCCTCAAAAAATAATGACGAAAACTGTTAAATTTTCATGTCCCTTTTTTTTTTTGCTGATTTTATCAGGCGATCTCTATAAGCACCCAAAATTGACCAAGGATGTTTCAGACTAATTTGCCCTCACTAAACATGTTTTTTGTGTCTAAAACAAAGTAATTGAGAACTCTTGTAGAAACAATCCTAAAACAACTAACTTCTGAAAAAGAATTTAGGGCGGATTTACATTTGCTTTACATTTGGACCTACATATAGTAATTTCCGAGGAAGACCATAGCGTGAAATTTTAAATATTGTTTACCACTTCGTCACGCAAAGGTAAGATGATAGCCAGAAAATGCTCTACACGTGAACCCTTTTTGTTATTAAATACATTTTCATAATTTTAACGTTGAAATAGTGTCAAATATTAGACACACACAGATTATAACTATCCTGTCATGGTCTATTTAATAGCACAGAGACCCTAAAATCCCACACACCTGATTTACTGGACCCTGTCCACATGGTCAGACGGGGAAATGCTGACATTGCCTTTTGGTTGCTAGTAGCAGCAAGGAGAAATTTACAATAGGTTAGAGAAGGCCTCAACCTAAGAGAAGAAATGCAGTTGAGGACCAGGAACTTTGGGAACTAGGACTGGAAAGATTTGGGAAAACAGACGTCCTTTTCTTTCCCAGAAGTCTCATCTCAGCAGCCCTCTGCCACAGGGGATGGGTGCTTCTTGAAAGAGAGCTTTTGTTCCTTGGTCCGCAGGGCGAGGGAAGACAGCTGCCCACGACTCCTAGACTCACAGGAAGATACAGGTCCAGCCACCTGCAGACATGGCTTCTCCCTCAGTCCCAGGTAATTGTCACAGCTTAACTTGAGTGCCTAATCCCATGCCCATCAGCTGTGACCAGGGTGCAGTCACCTTGTAAAAACTTGGGTGCTCTGATTCACCACTGATTTTTGAGGGCTGGAGACCAGCTGACACTCCTGATTTTGTCTACTGTAATCAAGAGGCTGAATGGTAAGTTCTTAATTCATACAATGCATGGTTTCTTTTTACTATTTTTTCTCATTTGAGAATTATATGAATAGCACATGAATACATTTTCCTTGTATCCTGTGTGTAAACTTCCAGACCTTTTTCTTTGGGGGATCTTACTGCAGGTATTATTCTGCAATAACTTCTTGTTTTGACACTTAATATGTCTTATATATTAGGGATATATTTTAATGAATTAATTTTTAAAGATATATTAGTAATGCATGAATACATTTTTATTGTAAAAAAAATATAATAATACAGATCATATGGATAAAAAAGTCAAAATTCTGTTTCACACCACTCCTGAACTATTATTTTTTATCTTACTAGTCTTATGGCCTATGTATATTGTTCTGCAATTTGAATTAATGTATAAATATAATATATACTTGTTATTTAAAAATATGTTGCCAAAAAACATTATTTGAAATACATGTACAGAGTAAAAAATAAAATCCTTTTTCAATACCCTCCACCTACAATAATTAAACTTGCTTTCCCCAAGGTACCATTAAAAGTTCACTATGTATTCCAGATTTTTTTCTATGTATTTACATATGAGGTCTATCTGGAAAGTATCCAGCCATGTACTCATTCTCATTATATTGACAATGGCTGGATACTTTACAGACAGACCTCATATACACATCCATATAAAAATATGTATTTTGGGATTTTTGTCTTTTGACATAATTGGTATCAAAGAATAGAGATTAACAGAACTTTGCTTTCTAAAAAGGTATAGATATGTGTTGCAGATGTCTCCGCATCAGTACATGTAGACTTGTTAAGTTCTGCATAGCATTCCATATCATAGATGTGTTGTAATTTATTCCTTTATAGGTAGTTATTGTTTCAATTTTTCATTATTAAAAATATTGTGATGAATATATTTGTACATATTTTTTCATACTTATATGAGGATATTTCTTCTATATCAAAGAAACACAAATATTACTAAAGGGTCCTCCAGAAAAGGCTGTAATAATGTCATTCCCAAAAGTGTATGAGAATGTCCATTTGCACACAACATTGCCAACCCTGGATATCAGCAATCCTTTTTCATTTTTACCAGTCTGAAGGATTAAAAAAAATCTGAACTTTTTTTTGTTATAATTTGTGTTTCCTGATCGTTAGTGAGAATGAGCATCTCTGTATGTTCGTCCATTGTTTATATTTCTTCTTTGAATTGTCTATTCATATATGTTCCTTTTTTCTCTTTGAGTTTTTACCATATTTTTTAAAAAAGTCAATTTCTAGGAATAATTTATTGATATGTCATTATATATTTTGCAAATATTTCCCACTTTTACTTCATGCTATTTTTATCATCTGAAATTTCAATTTTTTAAACAGTCAACACTGTTAGTCTTTTTCTTAATGGTTTTTAGATGTCGTGTATTGTTTAGGAAGTTTTTTACCACACCAAGATTATAAATTATTCTCTTATTTATAAATACATTGATACTTTTTTAAAGGTTTAGGTTTTAAAACAACCTAGAATTATTTGTGTATGTCCATATTTTAAGTTGGGAGCATTTCATTCTAAATAAATAGCCAATTCTCTTATTTATGGACTTGACTAATATTTAACCAGTGATTTCAAAATCTACCTCCTATAAATTAAATTCTCATATATAATTGATCTGTTTTCAGATCTTATTTTCTACGTATTCTTTTTTACTCTTATGACAATGTTATACTGTTTCAGTTACCATAACTTCATTTTGTGTTTTAATATATGGTGGTTATTCTTTTTTCAACTTTTCCTGACATTCTTATACATGTTTTTCTTCTAGATGAACTTAATTTATCTTCTAATCAAGTTCCATAGGGCATTTTTTTGGATGCCCTTCTAGTTTCCTTCCAATCTTCTGCAGGAAAAAATTCTGCAGGAAAAAATTCTGCAGGAAGATTGCAAAACTATCCTGTAAAACCATCTGGGACTGGTTCCTTCCTAAAATTGATATTTCAAAACCATCCAGGCTCTTTTATGGTAATTGGTCTGTCTGGGTTTTCTGCTTCTCTTCAGTCCAACACAATCATTTGTATTTTGTAGAAATCCTCCCCTTTCATCTAGATTTTCAAATTTCTCTCTGTAAAATTTCCTTACTCATATCTTATGTTGGTAATTTTGTCTTTTCACTTTTGTGCTAATCCCACATGACAAAGATTTGTTGACTAGTATCTAGACACGTGGACGAAGTCTCCTCTGAACTGTGTTGCTTTTCTTCCTCGACCGGCTAAGTGAGAGCTAATTGTGTGCTCTGTGCAGTTAGCGGGGCATTCTGACTGCCAAGTTTCATTCTGGGCAGGAAGAAGTCAGGAAGGCTGGCGACCTCCCCCATTCAGTTGCCAAAATCAAGAGGGCTTGAATCTGGAGCAGATCCCATTAGTGTTACTGAACATATGTTCCCTTTTTTCTTCCCTCTGTATCTGTGGTGGAGTTCCAGAGGAATCATGCCCAGCTCTGTTTGGCTCCTCCAAGGCGCGATAATTCTCGGAGGAGACTTCGACCTCCTGTGGCAGATTATTCACCCTCCAAAGAGGGTTTTTCTGATTTATCCAGCGGCAAACACTGCTAATCCCTGCCACTCAGATTAAATGGAAAGGGAGAGAGAAATAAGGTGCCCAACTGGTCTAGCTATTTCAAGAATGTGTTGACGCTGAGCTGGGATAATCGCTGAAATTCCTTCAACACTGTAAAATTTTCTCTTACCCATGTTTTAGCCTGAGGTTTTTTCTAACCTTGTTTCTTCATCAACTCGATTCCATTTTGTTTCTATTTATCGTCCCAGAAAATTTCATTTTCTGGGCATCCTTTCTCATTTTCTAGCACTGATATAGATTTATTCTTGAGAAACAAATAAACAAAACTGTTTCTGCCATTTCCCTAAGGGATTGGAAGTGAGCAAGAATGTACACACATGCACTCTTCCGCCAGTTTTAGCCTCTTTTCAAAAATCTATTTACAATGAACTAAAGAGGATAGTCCAAATAAGTAAATAACTTGGTGAAAAAAATAAGGAATGAATTAGGAACCTCTGTATTCTCATTTCACTGTGTATTTTCTCACTGTTTTAATAGTTAAACCTGTGTAATGGCTGTTTAAGTCACTGTGAGAACACGGGCCATGTCCCTGTTGCGTGCCATTTGTACCCCTAGTGCAGAGCATTGCCTCAAACACAGTAAGCATTCCATAAATATTGGTTAAATAGATAAGTGAATAAATTATTTCATACACAAACAGAAAATCACGAACAGGACCTCTTCAGGGTTTGGTGCAAATTTATACAGGTAGTGACAGGACTGGAGCCAGGGTCGCATCTGACTCCTCCTCAAGTGCTCTTTCCACTGACTTTTTTGAGATATTTGCTTTATTAATACCTTCCTTCAAATTTCCACTTAGGCAAAGACAAGTGGAAAGAAGTCTGACTTTAGTTGACAATGGCAGAAATTGTCACCCTGTTGAACTAATGTAAACTTCACTTCCTATGTTAGCACTTCAGGACATCAGCTTGAATAGCTCTATCCCTTCTTCCTCTTGTATCCCTTATTAGAGTAATAAACTGAAGCTCATATCCCCTCTCTGATTATGTTGTAAACTTTATTAGCATTTCTGGCCTTTAATAGCTTTGCAAAGGAAAAGATGGCGGTTAGACAGTGTGTGTGGGTGTGTGGATGGGTGGGTGTGGATGGGAGAGGGTGGATGCGTAGGACTTGTTTGTTATTTTAAAATTTAACATCTGAGTTAGGGAGAATAGTGAATTGGCAAGCCACTGGTTTCCTAGAATAAGATCGTTTCTTTCCAGAGAAAGGCAAAATGGCCCTTTTCTATTTTATCCAAGCAACATAATAACTATGGGTCTGTGAACCTAATAGCTAAATTGTGGTGATCACAGAAGACCTCTCTAAAATACACTTTGATAGAATCCATTTGCTCACCAACATCTTACCATGGGTAAATAGATGTTATTTTTCTTGCCCGTGATTATGCTGCTCATATATCTAATGTGGGTGATGGGCTGGACTTAGCAAAAATGTTTTTGTTCCCTTGTAATGTCATTTTTTTCTTACTTTCTTGTAAACTCTGGATGTATATTTGTGTTAGAAGTTTGTGCTTAAATCTTCTTTTTACAGATTAATATGAAGGTGATTATTAAAACATTTTACATGCTATTGAAAGATCCTACTGAGATTGTTCATGAAAAGACTTACCTTAGGAATTAAAATTTTAATTGATATATACAGTAATTTTCACTTACTATTATAAGAAATCTGGAATGTTTTCAGATTGTAGGTTCTGATAAAATTAAATATATCCACCTTATATTAAGTAATAGTTGTCAATACAATTTAATAATTGGTTTTCACTAGTTTCTAGTTAGAATGGTTGTACCTGAATAAAAAAATGAGCAATTTTTTTTTATAGAGTATATAATTCCAATTTAACCAGAAACTACTACCAAAAAAAACAGGACAACCTACCACAATGTCTCAGGTCAGGCTTGTCAGGGTGGCATATTATCATGAAATCATGGAAGATTTACAGATAGAAATGACCTTGGAGAGCTTTATAACTGTGTGAATTTGCTCCATGACCCTTGAGCATGAGAAAAAAATATTATTTCTTAATTTTTTCCAAATTGAGTCAAATCTTTCTAGGCTCACACCTGTTAGGATTGTTGGAACTCTGTTCTTTATCATTTCAAGTGTGGTCCTTTCCTTGAGCCACATAAAAATTCAGGGTGCTATATAGCTCAGGGAACTCTGGGGGTGGTCTCCTGGCTTTTCATCAAGGTCCCTGGTGATGGTTATTTGTCAACTTCGGTGGACTGTGGTGCCCAGTTGTTCAGCCAAGCACCAGTCTAGATGTTGCCATGAAAGTATTTTTTTAAAGATATGATTAACATTTAAACCAGCAGACTTTGAATACAGCAGCTTATTCTCCATAGCCCTCCATAGGCCCCATCCAATCAATTGAAGACCTTAAGGGCAAAGACGGAGGTTTCCCAAAGAAGATGCAAGTCTTCCTCCAGACTGCAACAGAAATCCTGCCTGAGTTTCCAGCCTGCAGATTTTATAATCAGCTCTATGAACAAATTTCAATGACCCCTATATGTTTTTTTATAATCTTCTCCATGAACCAACTACTCAAACTTCTGAGTTGTTTCCCAGAAATGGTGGCTTTTCTGCAACACAAAGGAGCTGAGAGTCTGAAGGCCCCTGGGCAGACCTCCTGACCCCAAAATTCACCATCACCCACAGCCTGCCCCCAACACCCCTTGTTAGTTACACCACGACCTGCCCCAAGGCTCACGGCCCCTCCTTTAAAAGCCCACGATCTCTGTTAGTCCAAGAGACAGATTTGAGGCAGCTTCTCCCCTTCTCCCTACAAGACATCTAAAATTAAAAATTCCTTTCTTCTTTGGCACGGCGAGTTACTGGACCTGGACCGAACAATTTCAGACTCAAGATCGCAAGACCAACTCTTCTTGAATTTCCAGGCTGCTGACCTGCTCTATAAATTTCAAACTTAGCAGCCTCTCCAATCATATGAACCAGTTCCTTAAAATAAGTCTTTCTCTGTTGGTCCTGTTTCCCTGGAGAACCCTGATTAATACATTCCCCCTCGAGATGGTCACTGGCCATGAGTCGCATTCAAAGTTGAACCATTCTGCTGTGCCCTTGCCCCTGTGATGCTTGCCTTGGTCCTCGAGGCAGCAAACCTTAGTGGTCGGTCCCAGGACTCCACATGCTGCCTAGTCAGGGGTTCTGCTTCATCCTCCCGCCACGTAGTGGCAGAGCATGCGTCCATGCCCCATCCCGGTCTCACTGCGCTTCTACCTTCTCAGCCTCCGGGAGTCCAGCTCTGCCCTGGGGGCGAGTCATGCCCAATCACCACCTTCCAATCCAAGCATTAGAACTTACCCTTTCCTACCCCTCGCAACTCCCACCACACCTTGGGCAGAACCATCTACCTCCCACCAAAGATCTGAGTGGGAATAAATTCAAGAAGGCTTTTAAAATACAAAAAAAAGCTATTTATTTCTCTTTGGGCAGCAAACTCAGAACACAAAAGCTTGGTATGAAGTACTAGAAAATGACTTTTTTATGCCTCTGATTATCTTACATCAATGAGAATAGACATGAACTAATTCTCACTCAACTAGCCCTGCTCTGAACGTGAGGAACCAAGACACAGAGAAGTTAAGTGGCTTCTTCAAGTTTCCCAGAACACCCTTATAAAAAGAATAAGAATGTATCTGATGCCATATCCCTCCCTTTCCCCACCCCTTCACCTTACATCTGGCCATAAGCTGCTGCATATTTGTGCACGAATTACGGAGGCCCCAGTGTTGAAACCGCTTTGCCACTTCGATATGAAATGGCAGGTTGGAATCTGATGCTTAAATGGATCACAGTCTCTGTGGCTATTGGCAGCCAGAGGTTCCTCCACATAATCCAGCCACAGGCTTTGGAGGGAAGAGGGTCACTTCTGAAATAAGTAACTTAGTTCAAGCTTGAAATTTTGGGGGTACCACCTGGCATCAGTGATTAAAACGTTCTACAAAATATAACTGCTTTATCGCTCCTTTTAATGAGTAATCTTCTTCTGATTTTTTTTTCTTTTCTTTTTTTTTTTTTTTTACATTTACCAGGGGCTTTGGGCTATGGCATTATAACTCTTTCTATCGATCTCATGGGCTCATTATGTGAGCTTATTTCTTCTGCTGATACAGGAGCAAAAAAGGCTGACTTGTGACTTTTTTTTGGTTGCACTCAGTTGTCTAAACATACTCAGACATTCAACAGTACATGAGTAGTCAGCCATTTGGTCTTTCAGCCAAGCAGGCTGTGGCTGGGGATTGCTTTAGAAAATATCTGCTTTTGATCAAAATAAAATTCAAACTGTAAACCAATATAGTTTAATACCTATAATAAGCCTTGTCCCTTAGGGTCATAATAAAACTGTCAGCTTCATGTGTCACCAGCTCTCTCTTCTCTCTCACTCTTTTTCTCTAGTTCTCACTACTTTTGTTCTCATTATTCATCTCCTTTGTAGCTAATGGTTTCTACATTCTGGTTGTTTTCTTTAGAGATCTGCTTTTGGTAGAGGTTGTCATATTGTGTCCTTGAATGTTTTTATATCTAATTCTAAGGGAAAAACATGTGTGTTTGGATCATTGGTCAGGAGGACCTAGAGCTGTTTGAAATCAGAATATGCCCCCCAGCCTGGTACCACCAAATACATCTGCCGGGAGTGGAAAGCTCAAGATTCCTGCCAGATTATCACCTGGTACCACTACCAAGGGGCCATACATTGCAAAAACCGTCAAAAGCAGGTTGTGTAGACTCTAACACCAGGCCACTAAAGTTATAATCCTAGCTCTACCGATTGCAATCTGTTTATAAACCATATTTAAGTTACTTTTTTTTTTCTATGCCTCAGTTTCCTCACCTGTAAGGTTGGAGATTTAAAAGAAAAAAACTTACATCACAGAGTTGCTGAAAGGCTTTGGTGAATTAGTACCTGTATAGCCCACAGGATGGTACTTGGCACATTGCAAGCACTGAATTAGGGTCACAGTGGTCCCCCTTTATTCTCAAGGGATGCATTCTAAAACCCCCGGGAGATTTCTGAAACCGCAGATAGTACCAAACCCTATTTATACTATGTTTTTTCCTACATAAACACACCTATGATAAAGTTTAGCTTATAAATTAGGCACAGTAAGAGATTACTTATAGCATATTGTTATAACTGTTCTATTATTGTTGTTAAAGTTATGTAAATGTGGTTTCTCTCTCTTTCTCAAAATATCTTATTGTACTCCACTCACCTATTTTTGGACCACAGTTGACCTTGGGAGGCTGAAACCATGGAAAGCAAAGCCAAGGATAAAAGGGGCCTACTGTTAGGTATTATTAACCAGGTTTTTGAGAGACTTTTGTTCTGTTCTACTGAAGACTAAAACAGAGTATATAAGAAAAAAAGTATGTGTTTTATATTTGGTTCTGTTATGAACATCGATCTAGAACACAGTAATATTCCTTTGGTTTCCTGGATAAAATCTGTGCACTTGTTCCAGAAAACAGTCTTTTCTTTTGGGCTGAAGTATTTGAGATTCATCCTAAGCAAACAGGGGTTTTTGAGATCACTGTAGCTTTGAAAATTCTTCAGATCATCTAGATTCCCAACCACCTCCTTATGGTTTGGAAAGAAAAAAGAGAGGCGATAAGAGTGGTGGACTTGACTAAAGATGTAGGAGGTTGAAACTAGGTTTTATTTGGCTGTGTAAAAAAGTAATACCTCTGAGATTCACTTTCCTCATCTGAAAATTGAGGGTGTCCCTGCAAAGAAGCTAGTTTGGAAGTAATTCTGTCGGAGCACTAATTCATTAACACATATAATTTTAAGTTCTAAATATATGAAAAGTTAAATTAAAAACAAAGCTATTCAAGTATCAACATAAAATATAGATGAATATCTGATATGGAGGTGAGAAAGGTGTTCCTAAGAAACATCTCAAAACAGGAAAAATTGATTATCAAAATGTTAAAGATAACTTCTACAAATCAAAAACTTAAGAAAATGTAAAGGCAAACAACATAATAGTATTTTTAACAGTGTAAGAGGGAAATATATACACTGTATAAATTCTTAAAAGCTAATGAAAATGATGAAACCATCATGATAAAAGTGAATAAAAGAATTTGAAACCAATCACAATGTGTGGACCTTATTTGGAACTTGATTCCAATAAACAAACTGCAAAGTAATTAGAGGTATAAGAAAACTGGAAATTTTAACCTTTGATATTTGCTAATACAAAGAATTATCATTAATTTTTTCAAGTATGATAATGGTATTGTCAGTGTGTTTAAGAGAGTCCTTATTTTTTAAAGATACATTTTGAGACATTTACAGATGAAATGGTATGATGTCTGGGATTTGCTTATAAACAATACAGGCATAGGGCTGGTGGATTGGAGGTATCACTGAAGCAAGATTGGCCATGAATTGATAGTTTTTAAAGATGTATGATGGGCTCTTATTTTTATCAATTTTTGTGTAATGTTTAAAAATTTCCATATCAAAAACAATGTCTATTATTTAGGGCAGTGAATACACAATTCAAAACAATATGTTTACATAAATACATGAATGCATGAAATGTGTATATGTGCATGTGTGTAAAGCCTAACTCTGTTGGGGAAGAGAGGAATGTGATGAGGGAGGGGGTCCATAGACACATCAACTCTATTGCTAACTTTTTATTTCTTAACCTGGATGGAACATAAGTTATGATTGTTGTAGTATTATTTATTTAGTTTGAATGTATCTTTGTTATTCCTTTATATTAAAAAAATTTAACTGTTCTGTCTCCATTGTTTTTTCAAAAATACAAAAAAAAATTTTAACAAAAGAAAAAATAAAGCTAACCATTAGCTATTAGGAAAAATATTCAAACTTGTTTTAACTAAAAGAAAAACAAATTTAGATAAGATCCCATGTTATTTTTTTCCTAGAAAATTGGAAAAGATTAAAACATTATAATAATCAGTGCTGGCGAAGTAAATTAGACACTCTTAGATACTGATGGAAACAAAAATTATTTCTGACTTTCTTGAAGGCAATTCGATGTACAAATCAAGCTAAAGTAATTCCACTCCTAGGTATTCTAAAGAAATAACCAGACAGAAACACAAAATCTTCATTAAAATTTGTTCATTGCAATTACGGTTTACAGGAAAATTGGAAATGTCTATATCTAACAACAGAAATTTAGTTAAATTCTAAAACCCCCGGGAGAGTCCTAAAACCGCAGATAGTGCCAACCCCTATTTATACTATGTTTTTTCCTATATATACACACCTCTGGTAAACTTTAACTTATAAATTAGGCACAGCAAGAGATTAACAATAATAACTAATAATAAAATGTGATGGCATGCTCATAAAATAGAATTCTATGTAGGAATAAAAAATCATGTTTTTAATGACATGGAAAACATGCCTGACAAGTCTTAGAAAGCAAGGTAAAGACTGTGCATACGGTATGATCCCGATTTTGCAAACAACAAACAGAATGTGAGTGTGAGTGTGCTAGCAGGGATATTGCAGTTTGAGATCACGTGTCGCCTTCTGAGATGTAAGCAAGTCTGGGCAGGCCTGAGTAACTGGTCGGTGGCCTTCTGGGCCTCTTTCAGTTTGCTTGGGGGAACAAAGGAACCTCCTGGAAAATAACTCATTCTAAGCAAAAAGGGAGTTGTGGAAAACAAATTTGACAATGAGACAGAGCCTTGGGGTGAGGGGTGGTAGGCTGCAATAATCCTGAGTCCAGGGGTGTCTGAAGCCCGCATCTGTCCTTGCTCAGCCTCCAGGGCTCGGAGCGGGTCTTGAGAGACAGAGGACTACATGCAAAGGTGAGAAGAGCTGTTTAACCAGAAGCCTTGCAACACACTGGGGCACCACTCTGTTTTAGTGCCGTAACAGAACGTAAGTAACCCAAAGGTGCAGGAGAGCTTTCTTTGCTGCTTCTCTGTAGGCCGGCGCCCAGCTCGGAGCCTTGAAGGCTTCAGTGTGCCAGGTCCATTCTTGACGGTAAAAAGTAGCCAGGTACTGCAGAAACAGCACTGGGCCTTGAGCCTGCCACATGGGAGCCACCTGGGCTGGTGCCTGGGTACCTGTATGATGCCCTCTGCAAACCAGAGAAACGCCCTGGGAACAGGGCAAGATTTTACAGGGGACTGAGGTACTGCATTTTCACAAGGCAGCAAAACAGAGGTGGCCTGTTGAAGCTGTGTTATACTCCTGCGGTCCCCAACCCCTGGGCTGTGGACGGGTGCAGGTCTGTGGCCTGTTAGGAACTGGGCTGCACAGCAGGAGGTGAGTGGCAATAGAACCTTGAGCTGTATTTACAGCCGCTCCCCATCTCGGCATAAGCTCCGCCTCCTCTCAGATCAGCGGTGGCACTGGAGTCTCACAGGGGAGCAAACCCTACCGTAAACTGTGCTGATCTAGTTTGCGTGCTCCTTAGGAGAATCTCATGCCCGATGATCTGAGGTGGTGATGCTAGTGCTGGGGAGCAACTGCAAATACACATTATCATTAGCAGAGAGATTTCACTGCACAATAAATGTGATGTGCTTGAATCATCCGCAAACCATCTCCCCCGACTCCAGCCTCGGTTCATGGAAAAACTGTCTTCATTGAAACTGGTCCCTGGTGCCAAAAACTTGGGGACTGCTGCTATACTTAACTGCAGACAGTGGTTTGAGGAAACTCAGATTACACATACAAACACACACACACGCACATAAATGTCCAGAAAAATGATCTCAAAATAACATGCAAAATGTTATTGGTTCTCGTTATCTACATGACTTTAATTTTCCTCTTTTGTAAGGGGGTTGTGATGGTGTCAGTTTAAGATTAACTATTTCTACCGCTGAGGTTTAGATACGACAGAGCATGCCTGAGAACATCACGGTTGAATGTTCTGTGGTCACTATGGTGGAAATCTCCAGGTTTTTGGCTCTGTGAAGACCTGAGAATTATTCTAATAAATTTTACTCTAAGGAAAGGGAAAGCATATTTGATTTTTTTCCTACTGTTATTAGGAAAATATGGCATATGATATCTCCATTTCCTTTTAGGTCAAATATTCTATATGTTTTTATAAATCTGTGGAAACGTTTATGGGTCCCTAATTAAATATCTGACTCATATAGAGATATGAATGTATAATAAATAACTTCCGTTATATAGGTTGTGTTTTGCTCACAAAATATCCTTTATCTTCTGATGGAATACACAGAAATAGTCATGAAGACTATTAGTTTACATATATTCATATAAGAGATCCAACAGCTAGAAATATCTATAACAAGAAAAACAAGAGAATTTACTTAAATTGTGTTTTATTTATGCTAATCTTTTCAATCCCTTGTGTATATGAAGGAGCTCCGTCTTCATTTTAGCTATTATTAAATTCTTTTGTATTTCTCAATTGAGCTGAAATATGAAAATGATGCATTTGCATTTATCAGGAAACCAAGTCTGACACAACAGCAGTTTCATGTGATAACATGACAAATAAATTGAGGTCTCAAGGGGAGGGGAAGATAGAGATGGACCTTATAAGTTAGAAAATTTAACAAAGGCAATCTGAAAAAGATACTATTAATAATAACATTTGAAAGATGTCAAAGTAATACACTTAGGATATATAAATTACTCACAGTCTTTGTGCAGGAGAGTACCACATTAAGAATCATTTTACTAGATGAGATTTTTAACTTTTGGAATATCTGTTGATTATGGAAGAACCAGCTTTTTGATTAAGATTACTCCTCCATTTTTTTTATTTTTTTTTCAATTGGCAGTAATATTTCATTACTAATATGACAATCATGTTTTGGCAAATAGCCTTTATCATATTTTAATAATTTCCTTTGATTTCTACTTTACTTTTAGTATCAGGAAGTTCTTTATCAAAACATTTTTAGCATCTTACAAACATGAGATATTCATGGCTTTTCTCCTTTAATTTACTGATGTAATGATTATGTTGAAATATTTTCTGGTTTTGAATCGTTCACACATCCCTGGAACAAACTACCTGCTTGTGTGGCATTTTGATGTACTGCTGTTCCATTTGTTTATAGTTTATTTAGGTAATTTGCATCTAGATCTTTAGTAAATTTGGCCTCATATGACTTTTGTTCTTGTTGTTCTACTGTCTATATTAGGTGTTGGTATTAGGGTTAAATTGGTTTTATAAAATGAACTGAGGAGATTTCCTTTTATCTCCTATCAAGTCAGCATTGTTAAAATAAGATTAGAATTATCTGTTCTTCAAATGTTACTATTAGTTTAAAGTCAATGTGGGCCTGATGCTTTTTAAATGATTAAGTTTTATCATCTTTCCAAATGCTTATAAAGGTTTTTGTCTGCTCAAATTTCTATTTCTTCTTGATCAAATGCTGTAGATGCATTAGTCAGGATAGGATATGCCAGGCTGAAGTAACAAAACACTAAGTCTCAGAAGCTTAACACAATACAAGTTTATTTCTGGTTCACATCCCAGTTAGAGATGGGTCATAGAGCCATCCTTCAACTTACAGCTATGTTATCTGTAATATTCCAAAATCATCATAAAAGAGGACTAAAGGAATGAGCAGTATACCTTTAGGTGCCAGGCCTTGAAAGTGGTTTATATCACTTGTATTCTCACAGCTTTGGCCAGATCTCAGTCTCCTTGTCTCTGTGTCCATGAAGAAGAAATAGTGAGGAAATAAAATAGTATCTCCCCACCATAGCAGTTATATTTTGCCAAGAAATCATTTAGTTTCTCTATATTTTCAAATTCATTACCATAGAATTACACATGTTCCTTTATAATCATTTTAATTATATCCCTATCTCTAATTACATCTTCTTTGCTATTCTTAATTTTGTATAATTTATTTTATCTTTTTTGCCCTTACCTGATGTTCATCTATTGAACATCTATTGTTCATCTATTATGAAAAACAAGTTTTTGAAGTTTTTGTTTTTATTTATTCTATTATTATCACAAATAATTATTGAGTACTATTCTAAGTAAATGAACATTTTGTGGCAATAAGCAAAAGAAAATTCCTGTTCTCATGGGATTTGTAATCCTCCATCTTTCTTTCAGTCATTTTGTTGTTCTAATATCACAAGTTGGATGATTTTTAAATTTATCTTAAATCGTTCTTTTTATTTATTTTTTTTTAGAGACAGGGTCTTTTTCTGTTGCTCAGACTGGAGTATAGTTGCTCACATAACCTTGAACTCCAGGCTCAAGGAGTCCTCCTGCCTCAGCCTCCCAAGTAGCTGGGACTACAGGCACATGCCACCACGACTGGCTAATTTTTTAAAAATTTTTTGTAGAGACAGGGTCTTGCTATGTTGCCCAGGCTAGTCTTGAACTCCTGGCCTCAAGCAATCCTCCCACCTCAGCCTCCTGAGTAGCTGGGATTACAGGTGAGAGCCACAAAGCGAGGCCATTCTTTTCATTTTTAATAAAAGCTTTTAAGGCTATAAAATTTCTTTCAGTTTTAATGTGTTCCAGAGGTTTTGGTATTAACGATTCTCATTTTCTTTTCTTTTTAGATCATTTTTTCCTTTAGTTTTAATTTCCTCTTTGCTTTAGGATTTTTTTTAAATAGCAGATTTTCATTTCCAAGGAGTTAATTTTTTGATGTTGTATCTGTTTTATCTGTTTGTTGAATTATTATCAGAAAATATGGTCAATGAAATCTCTACTTTTTAGAATTTATTAATGTTTTCTTTGTGGCCATGAACATAATTGATTGTTCTAAGTGTTCCATGGATCTAAGCAGAGAATATATGTTCTTTGATATAAAATACAGTTTTATATAGCTTGTTGATTATAGTGTTAAAATAATTTATGTCTTTACTTATTTATTTAGCTATTCGATCTGTCAAATTCTGGGAAAAGCATATTAAATTCTCCCACTATATTTCTTTAAAAATCTAGCTGTTCTTATAGAAACTTTTTACATTGTTGATGGCTGTGTTAATTTGTGCATAAAATTTTATGCATAAATTATGAGAAAAGATTTTCCCTAGTCTCAGAGAACCCTATCTCTCCACCATTAAATAATGTCTCTCTCCATTCTGTTTAATGTTTTTGGCCTTGTTGATTATTGATATTTTGCACCTTCATTCTATTTGTTTATATTTGCTGGTACAGGTTAAACATCCCTAATCTGAAAATTTAAAATATGAAATGCTCCAAAATCCAAAACTTTTTAAGCACCAACATGATGCCACAAGTGGAAAAATACCACACTTGACCTCACGTGACGGGTCGCAGCCAAAGCGCAGGCACACAGCTATGAAGATGACATTGTTAACACTGCAGAAAAAGTGCCTCTAGACCACATGGTGAAAATGCGTGATGGGCTTGTTGAAGCACTCGAGCAGTGTGCATCCATAACAGAACAAGAAATCATGTCAGCTTATAAAATCAAACGGAGACTTCTGAAACAAGAACCCAGGTTAATGGGGCAGATGACTGGAGGAAACATTTTTAAAAAATCGTCCAGCAGAATGTCTCTTATCCCTAGAGGGCCCACTTCCTGGTCCCTCAACAGCTTCTGATATTTCTTCTCACCCAAAAAAATAAAATACAGGCCACAGTAACCTTTTCATCAAAACACGGCATCCCAGGTGGAGACTAAAGCCTGCCCTGTTTGCTGTTGCTGTGTAGCAGCCGGGGTGTGCGGTGATGCTGTGCCGCTTAGATACTCTGAACATATTCTATTTTCACTGTATTAATGGTATGTCATATTTTTTACTTAATCTCTTAAGTAAGTGTAAGAAAGTGATTGCTTATTAGTAGCATATGAATTCAGAGTCATGAATGGTGATGATGCCAAACAACCACAGATTGTGCTCATGGGTGGCTGAAGTTGTGACACCTTTGCTCTCTAATGGTTCAAACACATGAACTTTGTTTCATGTCCCAAATTATTAAAAGTATTGTATAAAATTACCTTCAGGCTATGTATATAAGCTGTACATGAAACATAAATGAATTTCGTGTTTAGTCTTCGGTCCCATCTGCAAGATCTCATTCATTATTTAGATGCAAATATTCCAAAAGGCAAAACACTTCCGGTCCCGAAAATTTCAGATAAGGGATACTCGACCTGTGTTATCTATGCTCACATCTTCATTTTCAACATTTCTTAGCTATTTTGTTTTAGAAGAGTTTCATTTTAAAATCATTTTGTAATATGACCATGTTAAAAAAATTCAGTGAGGACTAATATGCTGTATTTACTTTGCTCCTTCTATTATGTTATTTTTAAAAAATATTTTATTACCCTGTTGCTATTGTTTTCTCCCTTTATTACTTCTTTTGCATGTGTCAAGTTTTTTTCATTGCTTTTTCAAATTTGGTAATTTGGAATTTCTTCTCTTATATTCTGCTGGTGGTTAAGTCTATAGTTAAATCCATACTTATTTATTATAACATCAGAATATAACAACTACATCAAATCCTATGTACTTTATTTGTTCATTTCCCCCTTCCCACACCTGAGAACAATGTTTTACTTCCTCCCTCTCCCACAGGCTCTGTTCTTTCTGTCTTGTTGGTTTTTATTCTTAAAGTTCAAGAATTTCAATAATACTCGAACTCTCTCTAGGCAGTAAGTGGAGACAGTCATAGACCTCACCTCATTTAGTTTTTTTCTCAGTGGTCACTGCTGTTGCACATACGTTCACCGGTTTTCTTTAATGTTGGAGGGTAAATCTAGTCCTAATTTGAACATGGCCAGAAGTGAAAATATGTGTGTCTCTTTTTAAAGTAAACTTTCCTAAAATTTGGTGAGCTCCATTAATTTGTATACTCAAGTCTCTTGCTACTCAGGGGAATTTTCTCTCATGATTTAGTTTTTCCTTCCAATTTTCTTCCTTCTGAGTTCCAGAAGTTGCACATGTTGAATTAATCCCTTGTTGGGTCTCCTGGATCTGTCCTCTTCTTTTTTCCCTCATTAATTCCACCTCTTGGTATTTTGCTCCGTGATCTGTCACATTTTCCCTATAGAATTTCTGCACTACTAATTTGCTTCTCGACAGTAGACACAGCTTCTTGAGTGAGCTGACTGCCTGATCACAGTTTAGGTTCCCCCAGCACCAATGAAGGTCAGGCTGTAGGGGCCAAGGATGGTCCAAACCATCAAATGGTGTGGGGCAGAGCAGAATCCTACTGTCATGGGAAAGTGGCAAACAACTCCTTTTCAGACCACGAAGAATAAAAGGAAACACTGGACACTGTCATTTTGGAGGCATTAACTTCTTTCTGAAGTCCCACAGTGTACAATATTATGACATTAAATTCTGGACATCTGACTATCTCAGACTTCCTCAAGTCACGCTTGGCATTCTGCTTCTGAAAATTCCAGAATCAGTCCAAAATATCACCAAATATCTCACCAAATATCTATTGAGCATCTGCTTTTTGCCAGACACTATTTTAGTTACCAGGGAACCAGCCATGAACAAAATTCTTGCTCTGCTGACACATACATACAATATAAAAGGGAAGACAGAAAACAAAACAAAACAATGTATATATGGAGGTGTGATAAGTCCCATGATGAAAAATAAGCAAGGTAAGGGGAATGAGTATGTGGGATCTGGTGTGCTATTTAACTTAGGTTAGCTAAAACTTCCTTTAGCAGGGTTCTGAAAGAAGTGAGGAAGGAGAGTGATACGGATATTGAAGTAAAAACTTTCAAACAGAGGGAGTAGTGAATTGCATGACTCTGCGTTGGGAACCGCAAGGAAATCAGTGGGGCCGGGGCAGATGAGCAAGGTGGGAAGCAGTGAAGGTGAGAGCGGAGAATGCAAGGTGCGCTCAACCCCAGCACATGTTAGGTTCACATTTGGAGCTTCCCCCAAGGAGAGTCTGATTTAACTGGTCTAGGTGGGGTCCAGTCAGAGATATCTTTCTGAAAACTGCCCAGATGATTCATATGTGCAATTGGGGTTTAGATCCTTTGATGTATGGTTTTTTAGAAGAATTAAAGCTTTAGATTTTATACTCTTGATGAGCTAAGGAAACAGTGGAAGGTTCTGATAAAAGAACAAATGGCACGTGGTAACTTTTGTGAAGAAAAACAAAGCCCAGTAATAGGGATAACAAGGGATGAAAGTGATAGGGAAGGTTTTATTTTAAGGGAAGAAGTCAATGGAAGACACTCAATTTAAGTGACAAAAATTATTCACAATGGCCAAAAGGTGGAAACAACCCAAATGTGCACCAACAAATGACAGGATAAACACATCCAGTTGAATATTACTCAGCCTTAGAAAGGAAGGAAATTCGAACACATGCTACCACATGAACGAACCTTGAAAACAACATGCTAAGTGAAATAAGCCAGTCACAAAAGGACAAATATTGTACAATTCTACTTATACAAGATACGTAGAATAGTTAAATGCATAAAGACAGAAAGTAGAAGAGTAGTTACCAGGGGCTGGGAGGAGGGAAGAACGGGGAGTTGTGGTTTAATAGGTACAGATGATGAAGAAGTTCTGGAGATGGATAATGATGGTTGCACAACAGTGTGTTCAATGCCACTAAACCACACACCTGCAAATGGTTAAAATGGTAAATTTTGTTACATATATTTTACCACTACATTATATATGTTATATACATGAAGTTTACAGAGAGTATATGGGAAGTCTTTGTACTTTCTGTTTTATTAGTGCTGTGAACCTAAAACTGCTCTAAAATCTAAAGTCCATTTTTTAAAAAAATAAAATTCGTCTACACTTTTTTGCCAGTTGTCACTGGCAAAAGGTATGCCGCTGAGGACCACAAAGGACAGAACTATGTGTAGGAAGAAGCCCAGGTATTCCAAAACAATTAACTGGAAAGAAAGAACAAAGGAAAGTAATTACGCAGTTGTGTTGTCATTCAAAGCTATAGGATGTTGTTTGGAGGAGATAATGTCTAATGTGGGATCCCTGACGTTATGAATGAAGAGGAGAGTGGGATTAGAACATGTATTTTCCTGTTAGCCTACAAAGTTCACTCCCAGTATGTCTTGACTCTTAGGCCTCTGTGCGGTTACTATTAAGTCTCAACAGCACTAAGCATTGATGATTCTAATATCTGTATGAGCTGAACTCCACTGGCTGGGAGGAGAAAATAAGGTTATCCCTCCACCCCTTCAAACAGGTTCTTGACATTTTCTGTCACTAAAGTCATGTTTAGTCATCAGAGCAAACACATTTTAGTAAGCAAAATGTGCAGTTCAATACATTTCCAAGATTCATTTAATGTTAGAGCTTCTCTCCCACCCCCAGCCTGGGCCTACTGTGTTGCAGAGGCCTCCAATCTCCTACCTGCCTGCATTCCTTTGCCCTTACAAAGAAGCCACAGGCTGCGAAGGACATCAGGGGGAAGAGGTAAGAAACAGGGAGGACCCTGTCGGATTAGCAGTCGTGACACTAGGCCCTGGTGTCCATGGCTGGGACAGATTCCCAATGCTAATTCTTCCTCTGATGGAGTGATTTCCTGGATTCCTTGAAAATACTCCTCACTGGAGGCCTCCCTCTGCAGTCCCCTAGATACAAGCACTGCCTCTAAGTGGCAGGGTACCTACACTTTATCCCTAACCCCTGCATATCACCCAAACTCCCTTCTAGGCAGTGCTCGTGAACCTGATCCATCAGGGCTCTAAGCCAGATTCCGCCCGTGTGGCCTAAGTCTAGTCCAAAAAACACTCCTGCATTCTCGCCGCCATTGCTGAGAAGGCAACGTGTCCGCAGGACGGATCTTTTCCCCTCTTTTGCTCTGCCGCCCTGGGCTGCTCTAGCTCTAGCTTCTCTGTCAATCTTCATGGATGCGCAGGGCAAGTGTTCTGAGTGGTTGCCCCGAAGCCCTTCTCTAGCTTGGCTTAAGCCAAGGGGGACCAAGAAGCCGCCACTCTCTCTTCTCACAGGGGTGAGCAAGAAAACCCCAACGTATTCCAACAACACTCCCAAAGAAATCCTCTGTCTCTCTTCCTCCCTTTCCATCTTTAACTTCAATAAATTATGCCTTCCAGTGGGTAATGGAAGTATTCAGTTTGTTTAGGAGTGTTCTAGAACCACACCTTAGAACATTGGGGTTTTAAGAAACTGCTATTTTATTATTGGCCTCTGTTACCTCAATCAAAACTAAGACTTAAAAATCCTCTTAACCTGTTAACATGAATTCTGTCCACATGAAGTAGAATATATTATTTATATTGTTTAAAAAGGATTAGTCCAGGTAATAGATTTTAAATCATGTTACCATCATTGCTTGATTTCATTCTCCCCCCACAGTTTTTGTGGCTTAGTAAAGACTGAAAATTCAGGAGCATGCTAATCATCCTGTTGCAAAAGAATAAAAACAAAAACCCCTTTCTCTCTAGTTTGACAAACCATTCAAGAACTCGCTCCACTGTATGAGAACAAAATGTTGTATTAGTAAATACAAACACAGAGCATAATTAAATCTTGCTTAATTGGAACATTTTGAATGAACCATTCTGCTAAATTGAATTTTCAGGTTAAACAGCAACCCTTTGTGTTTCAATGTTTGTTATTAAATATCTTCTTTAAATTCCTTCGCTGCCTTAAATTCCTTTTGGAATCAGGCAGTATATGAATGAACTAAAATTAAAATATATGTCGTTTTCTGCCTTAATATGGATTATAGGAAACTTAATTTAATATGTAAAATTTACAGGAAATGTGCCAGGTAGTTCTGGAGGCGCTGGCCTTCCTCCTCTGAGTTTTACTTACACACCTCTGGGCCTGGGGGTACCCACGACTCATAGGAAAGTGAAACAGTGGGACAGGGGCATCATTCCTGAGCAGCTAGTGATCAAGTTGAGTGCTTCGTATCTTTGTGTTGCTTTGTGCGTGGGAGTGTGGAGAGCCCAATTTGAAGCAGGGACCTAGGTCCTACCCTCTTGGGGACACCTTGACAGTGGTAGTTGGTAGCATAATATGCAGACATAATAGTTTGTTTATTCTCCTGTATTCTTCCCTTACTCTATTTCATATAGGTAGCTAGGCTTTTAAATTCCTCGATGAGGGATTTTGGTAGAAGATGCCTGAGGCAGACAGTTTTTTGTTAACAGCCATTGTGGTGAGACTACAGGGGAGGAGAAGTGTAATTTTGAAGGCTAACAGGAAGGGGAGGAATTATATAAGTTGTGAAGCAGTGAAGGGCCCATGGGTCCCTGGCAGAGGGGATGAAAATCTGGGGGCTGAGTGGCAGGGGGTGTGCCTGGGCAGGAGGGATTCCAGGCATGGGTTTCTAGCGTAGGCAAAGATGCCTGTACTTCCTCCATGATATTAGAACTTTTGAAGAGAATGGGACCATATAAAAGGAATAGCAAATATCTTGAACAAAAACCAACACAATGTAATGACTGGAGGCGTTTTCATGTGCCTTGGTGTCACCTAAGACTCTAAAACCTTTGCATAACTTACAGTATGAATGTGTGTAGTCAGGAAAAGAGGCATCAAAGTGACTAAGCCTGGTATGATTGATGCTTGGAGTCAAATTGAGTACATTTAGAGAACTATGATATGTGTTGTACCCAGAGGGTGTGGGCTAAGATTCTTTGATCAATGTCTCTAAGTTCAGTGAGCTCAGGGTCATTGTGTAAATGGCTACTCAATAATCTGGGAGGTGCCTGGGATTGTTTCTCCCCACAAGCAGGGGCACCTTAGCCTGCATGGTGACTGACTAAGCCAACTGGATCCTCCATCTTGGGGATTTTAAGTATAAAGTATTAGATTGTTAGTAATAGAGGCAGAAATTCATCCGTTCATTTCTTCAACAAGCAGTTACTGAGCTTCTACTATCTTCCAAATACTCTTCTAGATGATGAGAAACAACCAATTTCCTACCACCCTAGTGCTCACATTCTGGTGGGAGAGGCAAACAATACACACATACTGTACTTAATTGATTTGAAGATGTGCATTTTTTCCACAGTTTCAGATCTTTGAAAAAGGGAATGCATCTTATAGTTGCTGTTATTTTACAAGCATGTAGAGTCATTTTCCTATGTGAACTGAGTTTTAGCTGTTTGTAGCTATGAACACAATTAAATTATGTGCATTGTTGGAATTTAAATACTGTTTAAAATGTCTTCCAAAGTTGATATTCTTACATAGCTGAAAAAGAAAAGTATAGACTAGCCAGGCTCAGAAATAGAGCAATGGGACATAAATTTGATATTAGAAAAGCAACTATTATCATTTGAAGGATGACCACAATTCCATCTTTCTTGCCTAATGGGTCCTAAGAAAGGAAGATACCCACAAGTAGATGATGTGCATTTTATTAGTGAAATATTGTGTGGAAAAACTCTGACGTTGACAATACAAGTTGAAGAGTGAATCAGGAGATTAAACTGAATGTAAAGATATTTTAGATATAACTTAATTGATTTATTTTGCATATTTTCCTTTTTTCTGTGGGAAGGAGATATGATTTTTTAAAAAACTGTGTCTAAATAAGTCTCAAATAGTTCTTTCAATGAGTATAAAATAAAAATTCTAAGTTATAAGAAAGATGATGTCAATTTTATTTGTCAGCGTTTCTCTTCCTTGATGGGTGTATAAAATAACGGCACGTTTCAACCGATAACATCTCAGAGTTGATGAAACTCAGTAGCTATATAATGTCGGTGCTAAGTGCCGTAAAGACAAATAAAGCAGGTAAGGGAATGGAGAGTAATGGGCAGATTATGCTATTTTTGGAGGCGGTGTTCAAGAAAGACCTTTCTACTAAGAGGTATTTGAGCAGAAATCTGAAAGAAGTGAGAAAGTGAGCCATGCAGATATCTAGAGGCAGTCTTTTCCACATGGACAGAATTGCAAAAGCAAAGAACGTGTGAAGTGTTTGAGGGATAGAAAAGAGTGTCCTGTGGCTAGACCATAATGAGTACGGAGGAGATTGTGAATAGCTGAAGTCCCAGAGAGGTAATAATGAAGGTGCACATTGTGGAAGACCTGGGTGACCATGGCAGGGACTTTGGATTTTATTCTTAGTTTGATAAAAAGTCATTGAAGATTTTTCAACACTGAATACTGCATGAAACAGAGTAAGTGGGGGGCAAGTTGGAAGATGATTGCAATAATCCATGGAAGACACAATGGCAGCTTGTACTAGAATATTAATGGTGGAGCTGGTGATTGGATTTTGAATACATCGTGGAGGTAAAATCCACAGGATTGGAGAATCGCTTGTATATGGGGATATGAGAAAAAGAATCAGGGATGTTCCAAGGTTTTTGGCCTGAACATCTTGTTAAATAGTGGCACCCTTTGCTGAAATCGGTAAGACTCTGGGAGAATGAGGATCTGAGGAGGGTGTCAAGGAGAAAATTAGTAGATTAAGAATTAGATTTTAAGGCCAGGTGCAATGGCTCATGCCTGCAATCTTAGCAATTTGGGAGGTCAGGGAGGGAGGACAGCTTGAGGCCAGGAGTTTGAGACAAGCCTAAGCAACATAGCAAGATCCCATCTCTACAAAAAATGGAAAAATTAGCCAGGTGTGGTGGTGCATGCCTGTAGTCTTAGCTACTCGGGAGGCTGAGTGAGGAGGATTGCTTAAGCCCAGGAGTTTGAGGTTGCAATGAGCTATGATGATAACACCAGCCCAGGCAACAGCAGAGCTGTTTCAAAAAAAAAAAAAAAAAATTGGATTTTAGACCTGTTAAGTTTAAACATCTAAGAGGAAAAGGTGAATAAACAGTCACTTTAAGACTTTTTGGTTGGAGCAGAGGTTTATGCCGTAGAAACACATTGAGGAGTCATTGGAGTGCGGATGGTATTTAAAGTTATCAGGCAGGATGAAATCCCCATGGGAATGGGAAAAGGAGAGTGAAAAGAGAGGCAGCTAGCGAATTGGGGAAAGATCAGGAGTATTTAGAAGCCAAGTGAAGAAAGTGTTTCAAGAAGGTGAGACTAATTAACACAGTGTCAAATGTTGCTAACAGGTCAATTAAGATGAGACCTGGGAACTGACCATTGGTTTAAGCAATGTGAAGGTCTTTGATGACGATGACAAGAACTGTTTCCGTGGCAAAGTGGATACACAACCTGACTAGAGTAGATTCAAGAGAAAATGGAAAGTGAAGAAGGTGAGACTGAGGAAAGAGACTGTGGGTGACTTTCAGAGGGAAGGAGAAACGAGTCTGATGCTGGAGGGAGGCGTGAGGTCAAGAGATTTTTTCCGTTCTGCATTTTTTTAAAATTATGGAAATGATCACAGCATTTAGTCATCGTTGATGATGATGTGGATAACCCTGCAGAGGAAGAAAAATTGAAAAGAGTGAAGGTCAGGACTGGGCAAAAAGAGATAGATGCCACGTACAAGTAGAGAACTTGTTTAGGAGTTTTAGAAAGTCTCTGATTATGGTCCAGACTCAGGTAATATTGGGAGATAATCCTACATGCGTCTATCATGGCTTTGCATATCTTGTGAACAAAGGCACTGACTCCTTTTATTTACAATTACCATTTCAAAGATGGTAATGTAACAAAAAGCCTAGGAAGATAGAGATACTTTCCCTCTAGAGCAAAGGGGAGGCCTGCACACACCCATCATAAAAGATGTGGGTCCCTAGTCTCAGGGTTCCTCTCCCAAACACAGCCTATGGCATGTGCAGGGATCTATCTGGGCTCATCTGTGAGGGACACAGGGGTAGAGGGAATTGACAATAAATATGTTGATGCTCATGTTGCTTGCTGTGCTGTGAGTAATAAAGTTCTTTGTCTCTGACCCAGGAGTCTGTGTCTTCTGCCCGCATCTGTGAACCTGTGGTAGGCTAACTCACAGTCCTGGACATAACACTGCCAAGTCATATTGGAGGCATATTTTAGGATTTCTGGACATAAATATAGCATGTCAATAGTCTGTACATTTCTCTAGCCACTTTCAGCAATTGTAGTGTAAAAGAACAGGCAGAAAAATCAGACTTAACTAAGGGTTGGGTTTTATTTAAGGCAAGAATGCTGATGGGAGATTACGGTGGCCTTGAAGAATTACTGAAATAGTTATACTAAGAGTGTGATCTAGAAAAGTAGAAAGGAGGTGTTTTACAGTAAGATGCTTGAAATTAAAATTTTGCAGTCCATCGCCTTAACCACTCGGCCACCTCATAATGACAATGAAATTGAAATTTTGGAAATGATAATGTTATGGGTAACTGGTATAAACATCTATATGGATGTTTATGTCATCAAGAATGAAGATCAAGGTAGAGTGGATAGAAAGGTGATAAACCAGGGATAAAACCTCCCATGAATGAGGGGAGTGTTGCAGATGATGACATAAGGAGGTGGTATAGTCTGATCAGGGTGGCTGCTACCCCATACGGTAGGTGCCTTCACAGAAGCAGAAAATCACCCTCTGGATAAATGCAGCTTTGCTCACACCAGGCTTGGGACACAGTTTATGTCCGTGTGCAAATTAGAAAATGGCACGTTTCCTCTGCTCACAGCCAGCACCCACATAGCCTTGTGTAGGTTCTGCCCACACAACACTACGTGACAGCCCTGATGGCATGTGTTTCCAAAAATATAGGCCTTTTTTGTATTTTTGTATATTTATTTATTTTAAGGAAGAGGGGGGTTTCTTCTAGAAATGGCAATGAGTACCCATCAATGCATGAGGGGATTAATAAAATGTGGTATATGTACACCACGGAGTTCTACTCAGCCACAAAAAGCAATGGGGATCCAGCACCTCTCGTATTATCCCGGATGGAGCTGGAGCCCATTCTACTAAGTGAAGTATCACAAGAATGGAAAGATAAGCACCACATGTACTCACCATCAAATTGGTATTAATTGATCAACACTTATGTGTACACGTGGTAGTAACATTCCTCGGGTGTCGGGCAGGTGGGAGTGGGGAGGAGGAGATGGGTATATTCGCACCTAATGGGTGTGGTGTGCACTGTCTGTGGGATGGACATGCTTGTAGCTCTGACTTGGGTGGGGCAAAAGCAATACATGTAACCTAAACATTTGTACCCCTGTAATGTTCTGAAATTAAATATATATATCTGTATATATAAGAAATGGCAATGAGAAGCATGGATAAAGACTTCTAGCCAACCTCAAGACTAAGTCGTCTGTGGAGTGCAAAAGAATAACAATCACCACTTGTAAGGATTATGGAGGAGGCATAGCCCCAAGGAAGAGTTGGGCTTCAGTGAGAGAAAGAAGGTTCAGAGAAGAGCTCAAAGACATAGAATATTTGACCAAAGACAGAAGACAATCGGTACCAGCATGTGAGCTGGGTAGATGGACCTGGGAGAGGTGGAAGACTGGGCAAAATTTGAGAGTCACATGCAGATAAGAATCCCAGAGATAATAAGGGATGATCTCAAAAGTTTGTCTCTGTGATAAGATGTACAGCCTTATGTAATTAACATTGAGGGGGTTTTAGGGTTTTCATATCTTTCTGACTATAGAGATACCTCATTTCATTGAGCTTTGCTTTATTGCACTTTGAAGATATTCCTTTTTTTTTTAAACAAATTGCAAGTTTGTGGCCCCTGTGTCAAGTCTATTGGTGACATTTTTTCCATTAGCATATGGTCTCTGTGTCACATTTTGGTGATTCTGCAATATTTCCAACTTTTGTGTTATTATTATGTCTACAATACTGAGTATCAATATACTCATTGACATTTGATGTTACTATTGTAATTGATTTGGGGTGCCACGAACTGCTCCCATAAAAGATGGTGAACTTAATCAATGTTGTGCGGGTTCTGACTGCTCCTCTGACCAATTAGCTGTCCCCTGTTTCTCTTCCTCTTCTTGGACCTTCCTATTTCCTGAGGCACAACAATATTGAAATTAGGCCAATGAATAATCCTACAGTGGCCTCTAAGTGTTCAAGTGCAAGAGTCACAAGTCTCTCACTTTAAATCAAAAGCTAGAAATGATTAAGCTTAGAGAGGAAGGCATGTCTAAAGTAGAGATAGGCTGAAAGCTAGGCCTCTTGCACCAAACAGTAATCCAAGTTGTGAATGCAAAGAAAATGTTCTTGAAGGAAATTAAAAGTGCTACTCCAATGAAAACAAGAGTAACAGAAAGTGGAACAGCCTTATTGCTGAGATGGAGAAAGTTGTGGTAGACTGATAGAAGTTCAAACCACAACAGCATTCCCTTAAGCTAAAACCCAACCCAGAGCAAGGCCCTAACTCTCTTCAATTCTATGAAGCCTGAGAGAGATGAGGAAGCTGCAGAAGAAAAGTTGGAAGCAAGCAGAGGTTGGTTCTGGAGTTTTAAAAAAAAGCTATCTCCATAACATCAAACTGAAACTGCAAGGTGAAGCAGCAAGTGCCAATGTAGAAGCTGCAGCAAGTTATCCAAAAGATCTAGCTAAGATGATTGATGAAGACACTAAACAGATTTTCATGTAGATAAAACTGTCTATTGGGAGAAAATGCCATCTAGGACTTTCATAGCTAGCTAGAGAGGAAAAATCAATGCCTGGCCTCAAAGCTTCAAAGGACAGGTTGACTCTCTTGTTAGGGACTAATGCAGGACTTGAAGTTGAAGCCAATGCTCATTTACTATTCTGAAAATCCTAGGGCCCTTAAAAATTATGCTAAGTCTATTCTCCCAGCGCTCTATAAATGGAACAACAAAGCCTGGATGACAGCACATCTGTTGACAGTATGGTTTACTGAATATTTTAAGCCCACTGACGAGACCTGCTGCTCAGAAAAAAAGATTCCTTTCAAAATATTACTGCTCATTGACAATACACCTGGTCACCAAGAGCTCTGATGGAGATGTACAAGGAGATTAATATTTTCATGCCTTCTAATATAATATCCATTCTGCAGCCCATGGATCAAGAAATAATTGAGACTTCCAAGTCTCACTATTTAAGAAATACATTTTACCCAGCCTGAGCAAGAGCAAGATCCCATCTCTACTAAAAAAAATGGAAAGAAATTATCTGGACAACTAAAAATATATAGAAAAAAATTAGCCGGGCATGGTGGCACATGCCTGTAGTCCCAGCTACTTGGGAGGCTGAGGCAGGAGGATCTCTTGAGCCCAAGCGTTTGAGGTTGCTGTGAGCTAGGCTGACGCCACGGCACTCTAGCCTGGGCAGCAGAGCCAGACTCTGTCTCAAAAAAAAGAAAGAAAAGAAAAGAAAAGAAAAAAGAAATACATTTTGTAAGGTTATAGCTGCTGTAGATAGTGATTTCTCTGATGGATCTGGGCAAGGTAAATTAAAAACCTTCTAGAAAGGATTCACCATTCCAGATGCCATTAAGAATATTTGTGATTCATTGGAGAAGGTCAAAATACCAACATTAACAATAAATTTGGAAGTTGATTCTAGCCCTCATAGATGACTTTGCGGGGTTCAAGACTTCAGTGGAGGAAGTAACTGCAGATGTAGTAGAAATGGTAAGAGAACTAGAATTAGAAGTGGGGCCTAAGGTTGTGACTAAATTGCTGCAATCTCATGATAAACTGTAACAGATGAGGAGTTGCTTCTTATAAGTGGTTTCTAGAGATGCAATCTACTCCTGGTGAAGATGTTATAAACATTGCTGAAATGACAAAGGATTTAGAATATCACATAAACTTAGTCGATAAAGCAGTGGCAGGTTTTAAGAGAATTTAGTCCAATTTTGAAAGAAGTTCTACTGTGGATAAAATGTCATCAAACAGCATTGCAGGCTACAGAGAAATCTTTCATGAAAGGAAATGTCAATCGATGTGTCAAACTTCACTGATGTCTTATTTTTTAAAATTGCCACAGCCACCCCAACCTTCAGCAACCACCATCCTGATCAATCAGTAGCCATGAATATTGAGGCCAGATCCGCCACCAGCAAAAGGATTATGACCCACTGAAGGCTCAGATGGTCATTAGCAGTTTTTAGCAATAAAGATTTTTAAATTATGGCATATACAGTTTTTTAGACATAATTCTATTGTATACTTAATAGTTACAGTATAATATAAACATAACTTTTATATGCATTAGGGAAACCAAAAAAATTTGTGTGATTTGCTTTATTGCAATGGTCTGGAACTGAACCCACAATATCTCCAAAGTATGCCTGTATAGTAAAAATACCATTTATGTTGTGACCCAGAACACATATAACAAAAATTCATGGAACCATACCTATCATATTATTTCTATATCTAACACACACTGGTATTTCTATTCAGTTCTACTTTATTACTGAAAATACCTGGACCCCGTGGGACCCCTACAGATGGTCAGGAGTGGGAGGCTGTAGAAACCTCGAGTAAGCAGAAACCCGGAGATGGAGCAGCTGCAACATAAGCATCATGTCAATCAACCCAGCTTTTCAATCACCAGAGCTTCTGGGGACCACTCGGGCCACTGTCGAACCTTCAGCTATAATGCCTCCGACGGATCTTCATGAGGCCAGCTGGCATCCCTCCCTCCACCCCTTTCTTCCTTCCTTTGTACTTTTAAAATAAACCTCTATTATTTCCAGGAGATTTAACTTATTTGTGACCTTTGAAAATAGAAAGGTCCTGATTAATAATGACAGGAAAGTATGATGCCTCATATTGGCAGTCCATAAATGGTCACACCCACAGTAACAAAAGGGGCCCTGCCGAGAATCAGATTTACCTTCTGTAAAGCAGTGCTTCTCTAATGGCAGAGTGCAAATGCATCACCTGGGAATCCTGTGAAAGTGTAGATTCAGTAGATCTGGAGTGGTTGCCCGTGCTGGTCTGCACAGCACACTTTGGGTAGAAAGATTCTAGACAAGGGGAAGAGGAATATGGAAATTTTTCTATAAAGATCAAGAGTGTAAATATTTTAGGCTTTGGGGACCATACAATTTCTTTCATAATTATACAACTCTGCTGTTGTAGCATGAAAGCACAAAACCATAGACAATACTTAAGCATACCTATGTTCCAATAAAAGTTTGTTTGTGGACACTAAAATTTGAATTTCATATAATTTTCAGATTTCACAAAATGCTATTTTTCTTTGATTTTTTTTCAATCATTCAAAAATGTAGAAATTATTTTTAGCTCAAAAATCATATAAAAACATTTGGCAAGCCAGATTTGGCCCATAGGCTATAGTCCCAATTCCAGAAGGAATCTTTGGCTTTTCTATGCCCAGAATCGATTGCACTTTCCCATAAACACTCCTTCATTTGAGGGAGGACACTGTAGGGAAATATCTGGTTTCCATTTCTTGGAGTCATAGTGGGCCCATGAATTATGATCTCCTGACCAAAGCTAGGCCAATTATCTATTCTCTCCCAAAAACTTGGCTCTTGGGTAAAGTGAACTAAGGATTTAATAATACCACTCTCTCCCATGGCGGTGCCCAGAAGAGAGTGTCCAACAGGTCCTCCTACCTAGATCCAGGAGGCAGGCAAGATCATCCCTTTACGGGGAACTATCTCTCAATAGTAGGGTATACATATCGGAAACTTTCCTAAGTATAGCCCATGACAGTTTGTTTATTAACACTTAATTCTAAATTCATACTTTTTGCCAGCTCCATGAAAATGCATCTGGGCCCTTTACTTTTTCCCATGCACTTCCACCCCAGCCCCCGCCGCCACCTGGTACAATGTTAAGCTGTAGCAGTAGGGGGAGCTGGAGAGGCATTTCAGGAGGAAAGGGTTTGTTTTCTGGTTACCCGTGTGCCAGCTTGCAAGCTCCTACACTGTGACAGCTTTCCCAGCACTGAGCTCCCGAAGCATGCACAACGCCTCCAGCATCTGGCTTCTGCAGTACATGGCAGCCAGCAGCTGCCCCTGGAACACCCCTCAGGTGGTTTCGCCACAAAGCGCCTTTGGCGAGACACCTCGCTATGAACAGCTTTCTTTAGCAGCCTCCACTTGCTGGTGGATTTTCAGCAAGTTCTACTGGTGTGGCATCACAATGACTTCCCTGCCATCCCGTCAGCCATGCAGTGCCCTCTCCAACACGGTTGATCTCAGCTTTGAGAGGTGGGAGCTCTTCCCTGGACATCTGTATCAGTCACAAGCATAGTGGCTACTCCTTATATCTGTTATTCCTGTATTCTTTAGTGTTCACCTTCTATTACTGATCCCCTGTTACTCTAGTATTCTGTTAGAATGGATAATTCTTTACATGAACTTCCCTTGTTCAAGTAACTGTGTGGTTTCTGTATCCTGTTTGGACTCAGACTGACATATAATAAAATTAATCTCCAAAATGATTGTACCAATTGACTATTCTATATCAGCAGGGTATGAGAGTTTTCATTTCCTCAATCCTTTGAATCAGAAGATTTTTAATGATTGCCCATTTGATGAGTTTGAAATTTTTTCTCCTGAAGGCTTTAAAATGGTTTTTCCTGATCCTGAGCCCCTGTTGACCAGTCTCCTAGAGTAGAATCTGTTCTGGTATACCAACCAGAGGCCCGCTGCCTCTGGGCTTTAGCCGATCACTCCATGGACACAAAGTACCTCGAAGCAGTAAGACACTTTCTTCACAAATGAAAGATTCTAGGCCCAAATCTGATTACCGTGTCAGCCTCCCTCAGATTCTTATGGCCTACACTTTAAAAACTTCAGATTCACCAATTGTTCACATTTCCTCATACTTTCTTTAGCATACACACTCTCTTCATATATGTATATGTATGTCTATATAGGCACATATATGAATACACATATACATATTTTATTATTTTTAGAACCATTTAAAAGTAAGATGCAGATAGCATGCCTTTTACCTCTAAATATTTCAGTCTATATAACTTAAGAACTGGGACAATATCTTCTATGATCATAGTATAGTTCATTTATAAAACAGAAAAAATTTAGCAGTAATAAATTTTTATATGTAATATGCTGTCAATATTTAAATTGCCCCAGTTTTTCCTCTTCTCCAGGATCTATTATAGGGTCATGAATTGTGTTCAGTTATTATTTTTCATTAGTTTCCTTTAATCTGAAGCAGTTTTTCAGCCTCTCTTTGTATTATATGACATTGATATTGATAATTTTGAAGTATACAAGATGGTTGTTTTATACATTATTCTTCAATTGTATGGCTGATGTTTCTTTATTATTTGATGCAGGTTATACATTTTTAGGAGAAATATCACAGAAATGATATTGTGTTCTTTTCAGTGCCTTGTATCATAAGGCACATGATATCAGTTTGTCTTAATATTGGTGATATTGACTTTGATCTCTTAATTAGAGTTTTCTTGGTTTCTCCATATGAAGTTATTATTTTTCCCTTTGTAAATACCTTTGCAATTAATAAGTAATATGTGGGGAAATATTTTGGGACTGTGTACCTATCCGGTTTCTCTCCTTCACCAATATCATTTTTCATATGTCTACTCTCCTACGAGAACCCTGGTTCCCAACAGAAAAAAAAAATCAATATATTTACTTGTTTTCTCTATCCCATAAATATAGGCAATATAGTTTTAGAATTACCACACTAATGCCACAAACAGCAAGAATGAGTTATTGAGTAAAGTTCAAGAATTCTTAATAGTTCTATTTTCCCTAGACTATAACCTATTAAAGGTATACAGAATACTGTGTTCAAAGTTACACGAAATGTTTTTTCTATGTGATTACTGTATTATTTTAATATACATTTAAGTTTATTTGTTTCTGTTTACATACTTATCAGTTAATGGGTTACTTTTTTGTTTATATTCAATTTTACATTTTGAATATTGGCTTGCCCTGTTCCGACCAACCTCTAAAGGAAACCAATTGTGTAAGTTTATGATTTATTCTTTCCATGTATCTTCTTGTAGAATTAAGTAGATACATGAATATGTTACTTCTCATATGAAAGGTAGTATACTATACAGACTCTTGCACTTTACATTTTTCATTTAACTATGCTTCATAGAAACTTTATAGGTTTATAGGAATCTTTATAGGTTCATAGGGATCTTCCTCGCTCTTTTTTACAGGTTCATAGTTCTCCATTGTGGGGATGTATAATAGTTTATTCAACCAATTTGCTATGTATGGACATTTAGTTTGTTTCAATATTTTGCAATTACAGACAATACTGCAATAAATAATATTTATATATGAATTTTGTTTTCTTGAGGTATAACTTCCTGAAGTCCATTTATCCTGTAAATTCCTAGAAGTGGTATTTCTACATTAAAACATTAATGCATGGGTAGTTTTTTTTTTAAAACATGTAGCTGAATTCTCTGCTATACAGCTTGTACTACTGTACATTCCCATGAACAATATATGAGCATACCCTAGGCTAACATTTGGGGCAAGTACTTTCCCATCACCTGAAAAATCTAGTCTATTAGTTAAAGAAGGCCAAGAAAGGAAGTCAGGATAGGCAGCCTTTTTGCGGTGGTCTCTAACCATTAATCTCCACTTCAAATAATAAGAAATGAATGGAACAGAGAAAAAGGTCAGAAACAGACCAATGTATTTTACGAGAAAAACATAAATGTGACATTTGAAACCTGTGTGGAAAGAATATATTTTCAATAAATATCGTTAGACAAGTAGTTAATCATTTTTGGGAGCAGGGACTCAAACTTGTCAAATAGCAGTTGCAAACTAGGCTATTCAGATCAACTCAGAACAACTCCTGATGGAAGTAACTAAAGAGCCTAGATACAATGTAAAAAATATGTTCCTAAATGCATAGAAGGTATGATGAGATAGAAAAAATTTCTAGGACCAAACTGAAAGAAAATAAGAACCCAGATAGTTCCATTAACCTGAAAGTACCTTTACCCTGAGAGCATTTTCTGATCCTTGAAAGGTAGAGCCTTAGTTTCAACAACTCATAGGATGAAGGGAAAGGAAATCAAACCTCCTAACTCATCCAAGATAGGAGCTCTCCTTATGATAAGCTAGTACCCCAATGGGCTGTATCATCAAGGTAAGGGTAAACCAGAAGTTAAAACAAAACTCTGAAGTAGAATTAAAGCCCAAATTCAAATCAGTTGAATTGGTTTAATATAGCCCTAGTCGGGCAGTGCCCCCAAGTGTCTGACAGAAGCAAATGTAAATCCTCTCTGGAAGAAGTTGCCTTCATTATAAGTATTAGATTATTTTCACAAAAATTTTGCAAATACCATGTCCAACACATGATAAATAATAAAGAAGGAAATAAGGAAATGAAACTTTGTGACTGAGACCCAACAGAAACAACAAACAACAGAAACAGATGCACATAGACTTCAGATATTAGAATTATCAGACACAAAATATGAAATAATGCTCACTTTGTTTAAAGAAATAACAATATTTGTAGAGAAAAGAAAGGTATAATAAGTGATACTGAAGATTTGAAAAAGGACCAAATAGAATTTTTAGAAATAAAAAAAGCAAAATTAAAATTTAATGGAATTTTATTTGATACAAAAAATAGAATACAATATGGATCATAGGTCTACACATAAAAATTAAATCCATAGTGTTTTAGAGAAAAACTTATACCAATATCTTGTGACTTGGTGGTAGACAAAATTTCTTAGGTCACAGAAAGCAATAAATATAAAAGAAAAAAATGACCAAATTAAAAATTACTGTTTATCAAAAGACATTGCTAAGGAAATAAATAGGCAAGCCATAAACTGGAAGAAAACATTTGTAAAGCATATAAAGGACTGGCATTCAGCATCTACATGTAACTTCTACATGTAATAATAAAAAGATAATAAGCTCGATTTAAAAAATAGACGTGGAGTTTGAGAAAAAGACAGCTAAGACAAAAGGAGATAGGTGAATGGTTAACAACTACAAATTCTACACCCAACAAAAAAATATCAACACTGAAGAAAACTCATATCTATACAGAGGAATGAAGAGTGATAGAAATTATAAATATGTCAGTAAACATAAAAGACTTTTTCTCATTTTTAATATTCTTAAATGATAATTAACTAGTGAAAGGAAAAATAAGAACAATGTATTATGAAGTTTTTAATATAGGCAAAAATCAAGTGTATAATAATAATAAAAAGGCCAGAGGAGAAAATGCAAGCATACAGTTTTAGGTTTTTACATTAAAGTGAGGGGGTATAATATTATTTGAAGGGAGACCGCAAAAGTAGAGATTCATATGGTATTTCATAGAGTCACCTTTTTAAAAATAAAACATAGAGATATAACTAATAAGTCAATAGTGGACATAAAATGGAACCGTGAAAATGCAAAAGAAGGCAAGAAAAGAATAAAGGCAAAGAATAGATGAGACAAAGGAAAAAAATGATTGTAGAATCAAATTTAATCATTGTGTTGATCACATTAAATATAAAAGGTAGAAACTGCTAGACTGGATAGAAAGCAAAATCCAGTTATATGCTGTCTATAAAAGAATATACTTTAAATACAAAGACGCAGGTTAACAGCAAAAAGGTACACCATGTAAACACCAGTCATAAGAAAGCTGGAGTAGCAATATTAATATCAGAAAAAATAGATCACAGGACAAAGAATATTGCCAAAGATAAAGAAGGCCATTTCAAAATGAAAAGAGGAGCATATTATAAAAAATGTATACAAATCACAAATATGTATGTACCTAATAACAAGCCTAAAATATACAAAGCCAAAACTGACAGCTATAAAATGAGAAATAGATAAAAACACAGCAAAACTGAAGACTTTAATATTCTTGTTTCAGTAACTGATAGATTAAGTAGAAAGAAAATTAACAGGAATACAGAAGAGCTGAATACCACTATCAACCACCTCGATCTAATGGATATTCAGAGAACACTATATCAAACAAAGGCAGAATACACTTTCTTTTCCAGTGTACATGAAACACTCACCAAATAGACCACATACGAAGCCAAAAAAGAAGCCTCTAGGCACTTAAACAGATTAGAGCATATACTCCATACGTTCTCTAACATACTATGTATGTTCCCTAACGCCGACTAGATTAAATTAGAAAACAGTAATAGAAATATGTGGAAAATTCCAGATTATTTGAAAATTAAACAACACACAAAGAATCCATGGTTAAAAATAAATCATGAGAGAAATAAAAATGTATTTGAACTGGAAAAAAGAGTAAATACAACAAACAAAATTTATGTGATACATCTAAAGCAGTGCTTAAAAGGAGAAAAATAACTTTAAATGTTCATGCTAGAGAAGAAAAAATCCCTAAAATTATTTAATATTTTACACAAAGAAACTAGAAAAAGATGAGTCAATTAAATCAAAAATTAATTAACAGGAAGGAAATAGTAAAGATAAGAGCAGATCTCAATGAAATAGAAAGTAATCAATTTAAAAAATTAGTGAAATAAAAGCCAGTCCTTTGAAAAAAATCAATAAAATTTGTAAACCACTATCTAGTCTGAGCAAGAAAACAGAAATCACAACAGAAATTAAGATTATCAATTTCAGAAATATTAGGAATAAAAGAAAGAAAATCATTACAGAACACACTGGCTCTAGAAGAATCATACAGAAATATTTTGAGCAACTTGAGAATAAATTTGGTAATTAGACAAAATGAACAAATTTTATTAAAAATACAATTATTGAATCTGATCAAGAATAAACAGAAGTTCAAAATAGCAACATATTGGTTAAGAAATTGAATATGTAATTTAAAATTTGTCCACACACACATACACACAACTCTGGCTCAGATGCTCTCACTGGTGAATTCTACAAAACTAAAAAGAAGTAATACAATTCTAGACAAAGTGATTCAGAAAACATAAGAGAAAGGAACATATTTCAACTAATTATGAGAAAAGCATTCTCCCAATACCTAACCAGACAAAGATATTACCAGAAAACTATACTTAAACCAAAAAGGTAAAAATCTTTAACAAAACAATAGCAAATCAAAAGCAGTGATACATGAAAGTAATTTTATACCACAACAAATTAGGATTTATTTCAGGAATGTAAGGCTGGTTTAATATTGAAAACTCAGTGAGGATAATTCACCATATTAACAGAATAAACAAGAATAGGTCCATATGATTATCTCAACAGACACAGAAAAATCACTTGACAGAATTCAACACCTGTTTATTTTTTAAAAACTTGGCAAATTAGAAATGAGGGAACTTCTTTAAACTAATAATGGGGTTCTATAAAAACACTACAAGTAACATATCTTCTGAAGAACTTAGTGCCTTTATTCTAAGATCAGGGACAAGGCAAAGCTGTGCCTTTCATCATTGCCATTCAATTCAGATGAATAGCTATTGTTATTCAGTAACACATTCGATCTCTTGGCCAGTGCAATAGGACAAGAAAAAAATAAGCTATGCAGATTAGAGAGATAAAACTGTCTTAATTCACAGATGACAAGATATCGATATACAAAAATCAATGAAATATGTATATACTAGCAAGAATAATTGAAAAATAAATTTTAGAAATACCATTACAGTAGCATCAACAATACCTGAAATACTTAGAATATATTTAACAAAATATGTATAAAACCTACACGCTAAAACTTATAAAACATTGTTGAGAGAAATGAAAAAGACCTATATATATGGAAAGATAAACCATATTAATAGACTTGAAAACCAAATATTATCATGGCAATTCTCCCCAAATTAATCTATGGATTTAGTTCAGTCCCAGTAAACATTTCAACAGTTTTTAAAAATAGAATTTGGTAAGCTAATTCTAAAATGTAGATGGAGATGCAAAGGTCCTATAATAACCAAAATAATTTTGAAAAAGAAAAGAAAATAGGAGAGGTTTCATTTTATGGTTCTGAGATTTAATAAATAGCTAAATTCATCAAAATACAGAAGAATTTGTGTAAGGATAGACATGTAAATTGACGGAACAGAATAGAGAGTCCAGAAGCAGATCATACACATATGATCAGTTAATTTTCAATCAAGTTCACAAGATAGTTCAGTGGAGAAAGAGTAGTCTTTTCCAGAAATGGCATTGAGGAGATTGAATATCTGTTGTGTGGGAAAAAATGAACTTTGATTCTTACCTTGCACCATAATAGAAATTAACTTGAAATGATTCATAGGAAAGCCCAAAGCATAAAACTTCTGAAGAAAAGCATTAGTGAAAGTCTTCAATGTCTTGGGATAGTCAAAGATGTCATTTACAAGACACAAAACCCACTAAACATAAAACAAAAAAAAATAAACAATTTAGATTTCATCAAAATTTAAAACACCTGCTCTTCAAAAACATTAAAATTTGTTCTGATTCTGCTAAAACAATGTAAGCCCCCTATAAATACATATCTTCCATTGATAACAATGATAAACCATATACAAAATATTAAAAACAACTACCTAAGAGCTCTGAAGAATAAAAGAAAAGCAGGCAGATCATAGAAAGGAATCAAACTTAGAGAAGTAACTGGCATAGGGGAGAGTTTACTGTGGTTATTGCTGTGTGATTATTATAGTTGTTGCTTTGCAGCTTTCTCCAAAATAGAGTCACAGGCATGGAGGATGGTGAGCAATAAATCTCCCAGAGAAACCTTGACATATTTCTTGATAAAGAAAACATGCAAAGCAGCTTAGTCAGTCTGGAGAGTGAAGAGGAATCTTGAAAGGAAGAGAGCTGGAGAAGGCAATCACCTGATTCTCTTTATGAACACACACACACACACACACACACACACACACACACACACACCTCTGTCAATCCCCACAGCCATGTATTCATGGAACAGACCCAAAACAGCATAGCAAAATCTCAAAGAAATAAATTGAGATTTGGTCTACCACTCAAGGGAAAAAGAGGTTACCCTCTGAGCTCCTTTAGGTTAATTGTCTACTAAGACAAAAATATCAATATTCTCTAGAGGATTATAACAGAACCCAAAATATATATATGAAATGAGTGACAATGTCTGGGATTCAATCCAAAATTACTTGCCATAAAAATAATCAGAAAAATATGACTCATTCTCAGGAGAAAGGACAATCAATAGATTACAATCCTGCGATTATCAAGATGTTAGAGTTATCAGGCAGGGACTCTACAATAGCTATTACAACTTCCAATGAGGTAAAGGTGAACATACCCGAAATGAATAAAATGAAGGAAATCTCATCAAAAAAATTTATTACATAGAAAATAACCAAATGGAAAGTTTTAGGGTTATAACATATAATGACAGAAACAAAAATTTTGCTGGACAGTTTCAATAGCAGAATACAGATGTCATGGAAAAAGTTAAGTGAACTTTAAACTAGATCAATAGAAATTTTCCAGTCTGAAGAACAGAGTGAAAAAAAGATAAAAAGACAGAACTTCAGGGACCTGTGGGAAAATGTCAAAAGCTCTAATGTACGTGTAATTACAAAGTATTTCCAAGAGGCATGAGAAAAAGAGATTGGAACAGAAAAAAAACTGAAGTGATAATGACTAAAAACTTTCTAGATTTTGTGAAAGACAGTAATTAAGAGATTCAAGAAGCTCAGAGATTCCAAATAGGATAAATTCAAAGAAAACCATGCCTAGACACATTATAATTAAACTGTTGAAAGACTGGAGACTTTTTAAAAAAAATCTTAAAAGCACTCATTTAAAAAAATAGCACATTCATACAGAGTAGCAATGGTTTGAATGACTGCAGATTTATTTTCAGAAACCATGGAGGCCAGATGACATGGAACTACATCTTTAAAGTGCTAAAAGGAAAAAAAACTATCAACCTCAAATTCTATAGCAAGCCAAAATATCCTTCAGGACTTAAAACAAGATAAAGACATTTATATAAAGGAACATTAAAAGAATTTGTTGCCAACAGCCCTGCAATATAAAACATGCTAAAGGAAATTGCCTTCCACGGTGAAGCAAATGTTGCTAGAGGGAAGTTGGGATTTCAGGATCAAATAGCAAACATTATAGGTGATAAATATCTGAATAAACATAAACATTCCCTTTTTCCTCTTGGGTGTTTTAAAATATATTTAATTTTTAAAGCAAAAATACTGTCAAGTGTTGTTTTCAATGTGTATAGATATAAGACATATGACATCTGCAACATAAAGTATGGCAGGAGGAAGGAAAGCAGTCTATATTGCTGAAAAGTTTTTATATTGCACATGACATAGAACAGCATTAATTTTAAGTGTAAAGAACAATATGCTTAGTGTATACATACATATATATAGCAATCCCTAGATTGATCCACTAAAAAATATGCAGAAAAGTATATCTTGAAAGCCAATAGATACATTAAAATGAAATACTAAAAAATATTGAAATACCATAATCCAAAATTAGGGAGGGAAGAGAGGATGAAAAAGAGTGGGGAAAAAATAGAAAACTGACAAACTAGTTTACTAACTCCAACCATATCGATCATTGTATTAAATGTTAGTTGGTACCTAAACATCCCAACTAAAGGAAAGAAATTTGTCAGATTGGATAGAAAAGAATCAATTGCGTGGTGCCTATAAGGGATACACTTTAAGTGTTAAAACATAATTAGGCTGAAAGTAAATAGATGGAAAAAATATACTATGAAAAGAATAAGCAAAAGAAGGCTGGGATGGTTTTATTAATATCAGATAAATAGTCTTTAAGACAAAGTTTATTACCATAGATGAAGGGAGACATGATAAAAGGGCAGCTGCTTAGGAAGAAATCAATGTTTGTGCACCTAATAGCAGAACCTCAAAATATATCAACGTATAAAAATTTATGATATCTTCATGCAATGTAATACTACTTAGCAATGAAGATATACAGATACAGATGGCAAATAAACATACAAAAATGCTCACCGTCATTAGGCATTAGGGAAAGAATTAAAACCACAATGTAGTACTGCTATATATCCACCAGAACGGCTAAAGTGATGAAGACGGACCGTACATACCAAACACCGAGAAAGATATAAATCAACTGGAACTCTCACATGAAATGACACAACCACGCTGAAAAACAGTTTGACAATTTCTTATAAAATTAAGTATGATCCACCAGTTCCACTCCTAAATATTTAACTACAAGATATGAAACAAATGCTTGCACAAAGATTACACATGAATCATCATAGTAGCTTTATTTATAATACCCCAAACCTTGAACTAACCCAAATGTTTGAAAATAGATGGATAAAAAAAAATTATGGTATGTTCATTAAATATAATACTATTTAGCAAACAAAAAGGAGTGAACTACTGATACTTACAACATATCTGAATCTGAGAAACATGTTGAGTGAATAAAGCCAAACACAAACAGTATATATGATATGATTCCATTTATATGGAATTTTAGAATAGGCAAAACTAATTTAAAATTACAGAAAGCATATCAGTGGTTGCTTGGATCCAGGAAATAAGAGGTGATAAAACTTTTTGTGTGATAGAAATGTTGTATTTCTTGTTCGGGGTGATGACTACACAGCTGTGTATATTTGTCAAAACTCATTAACCTACAAACTTAAGATGAGTGAATTTTACTATATGTAAATCATCCTCTGCCTCTGTTATTTGTGGTGAGACAGAGTCTTGCTCTGTCACCTAGGCTAGAGGGCAGAGGCATGATCACAGGTTACTGTAGTCTCCAACTCCCAGACTCAAGTGAGCCTCTCAAGTAGTTAAGACTACAGGCACATGCTACCACACCCAGCTATTTTTGTTTTTTTTTGGTAGAGACAGGGTCTTTCTACTTTGACCAGGTTGGTCTCTAACTCCTGGCCTCAAGTGATCCTCCTGCTGTGGCCTCCCAAAGTGCTGGGATTACAGGCGGGAGCCAGCACACCTCAAAATCATGCTCAAAAAGTTGATCTAAACATGAAAAAATAAGTTAGAGTTTGTTTCTTATGACTCTTAAGTTTTTTTTTAATCTTTTGGGGGTTTCTTTTAAATTAAAAAAGAAATAGGTATAATTCTTCTCTTCCTCCCGTTTTCCCCACCCAACATTCATTTGAACTTTGTAGTCTAGTAAGGAGAAACAGCACTTTCATCTTACTGTTTTGGAAATGATAGTCCATCAGAGGTGGAAAGGCCTATGGTATGGCTTGAGATTTGGATTTATTCTCTTGTTGCCTATTTGTTTTACAACTCTGAGCAAATTACTTATTCTTTTGGAGTTTGTCTCCTTATATGTAAAATGATTACAATACCTATCTTGCTGGGCTGCCAGGATTAAATGAGATAAGATGTGTAAAGTACCTGGCACACAAAGAAAATTTGAAAGAAATGGTTTGCCCCCTTTTTGAAAAACTGCAGATTCCAGATTTTTAAAAACAAGCTTGATTCTAAATGTCCCATCAACCCTATAATTTCATTCATACTTCTCATACTATATAGATCCTGGGTTTTTATTGTTGTCACTGGGTTTATAAAGGAAGAAGTTTAGGGTTTTTTTAGTTGTTACTAAGTTTAAAAGTCTGTAGGTCACTCAGTCAACAGTATTTATTGACGACCCATTATTGTCAGATACTTTGTCTAGGCTCTGAGGATACTTTTCAGGAATAGGCAGGGATTATCTAAAGTATTTTCAATTAGTGAAACAGATACTCATTGTATGAATTAATTACATGAATATATATGTACATATATACACATATGCATACATATATACACAATGAATATATTCACAAATATATGAACACATACACAAATTAAGTATAGTGAAACTATACACAATATACTATTTTGTAACAAGACACTAAAGTCCTACTCCAGCTCTGAAAAGACTGATGTCATATTGGACAAGTAAATTAACATTAGTTTCCTCATCTATAAAACAAGAGATCTGAGCTGTGTTTCCTTTCAACTTTAAGACCTTATATACTTAAAAATGTCAAAAGTCCCCTTTCATTTTTGAAGTCATTTACTACATATATTATTTCTTCCAGTAATTTTGAGTTTACCTTATTAACCAATTATAGGTCTGTAGGTGAGCAGTTTGGATTCAGAATTATCTCGAACAAAAATTGCAATTCATCCATTTACTCAAACATTTACTGAGCACCCTCTATGTATTAGTAACTATGCTAGGCTCTAGACATCAAAACAACTTGATCTCACAGAATTTATTAGGAATAGGGGATGAAGAAGTTTACTGATTTGGGAGGAAAATAATTTCTGTTTTGCTAGGTTAAGGTTGAGATGCCTACGAGACATCCTAGTGGAACTGGAATGCAAGCTAAATTAGGGAGACATCACCAGTTAGACAATATTTTAAAAACCATGAAACTGAATATGGTCAACTTGAGAGAATGAGTACAGTAATAAGAAAAGAGATTATGGGTCTAAATTTTCAGCAAAGTTAAGATTTAGAGGGCAGGCATAGGAAGAGGAGCTAAAGAAGAAGACTAAATCAGGACGGGGAGCACAGAATGAAAACCAAAAGAATGTAGCATATCAAGAAGTGGGAATGGTCAACTGTATCAAATCCAATAAAAGAAGGATCCATTGGATTTGAAAATACTGAAGCCATTGGTGCACATGGCGAATGCGATTTCAGTGGGCTGGTTGAAGTGGAAGCATGGTTGGAATAAGCTGACAAGGAATGGGGGTGAACCAGTGGAGACTCAGTGGACAATAATACAGAAAAAAGTTGTAGTAATGGGGAGGAGATACAGGTTTGACAGGGTTTTTGTTGTTTTCTTTGAATTGAGATTGTTTCATCTTTATATTTTTTAAGGCGGGTGCTATTAGGGCTGAAGGGAGGGAGAGAATGGATGGAGAGAGCTCTTAAAAGGTGGGAGCGATGTGATCAAAGGAGAACAGAAGGATTGGCCTAAAAAGAGCCTAAAGGACGTGCAGGGGAGATGACAGGGTGGGTTTGCAGAGGATGGAGAAGAAAAGGTAGAGTTTAGTTAGCAGCACAGACTATGGAACCAGCCTCAAATTCTACCATTTACTGTAAAGTAGGTCAAATTATGCTCTTTCTAGACTTCAATCTCTTCATCTGTGAAATGGGGAGGAAGTATTACCTATACCGTAGATTTGTTATGTAAATTTTAAAATGAGGTAATATTTTTAAGAGTACCTAAAATGTCTGAGACATACCAAGTGCCATGTAGGCATTGGCTATTGTAATATCATTGTGTTTTGATAAAGAAGGTCATGTTTGATGGCTTATATTTTCTGCAAGAATGAGATGAAGGTGAAAAAATTGTCCACCTTTTTGAAACCTAAAGTCATGTAAGTAAACAATGAATTTTTTTTTTCTTTTAAACTGCTAAAGATTCAAAAACTATAATGCCCACTACTGGTGA